>CATQJA010000861.1:0-80476 GCA_958295435.1 Mesorhabditis spiculigera
AAAGTTTCAAATTCGAAAAGACCGTTCTTGTATTTTAAATTCTTGAAACCGTTACAAAGTGGTGGCAGGTGCGAAGTACTCTTCGCAGGTAGGGCACTAAAAAATTCACCTCTGTTTTTTCGTAGGTAAACCTACACGCAGTCAATCATAAAAAGAAAATGGGTAGCTTCCAGGTTATCGGGGACGGTTATTATAATATAAATTGTATAGAATTTAAAATTAAGAGAACGGTCTTTTTCGGACTTTGAAACTTTGAAAAAGTCGAAAGTTGTTGACTTTGACCAAAAAGCAAAAAGTTTTGCATGACCGGGGAGTCGAACCAGAGTCCCTTCGCCCCAGAGGCAGGCTAGTTAGCCACCACACCACTCGACAGGTGGACGCCGCTCTTTGGGAGGGGCTCATAAGGGAGGGCGGAAAGGTGCTGCAAAACTTAAAATGCTCCTTAACTTTTTGTATTAAGCGTTTAGCAAATTCTGATTACAGTTTCGGAATCCCCGTCGCCGACTCTATCAGACCTATATTTTTGCTAAGCGGTTTGCTGGGTTTTTTATTTGCACTTCCCTAGTGAGGCCTTAATTTTCGCGTACATTAGTTTTTGGGTGTTTTGAGGGTCGTCTCGTGATAGAGCATCCAAAGATCTACCAAACCATATATCAGCCTTTCGAATCGGACGTTCCTGCGGGTTTTTTACAGCCGGTTTAAAGATTTTATGCCATTACTCTCTTTCAAACCTGATAGAATGGAACGTAGCTATTCTATTGATACCCGGCACAAAGAAAACTGAATTCAGAAAGCATCAAAACAAAGGCGGTTTTGATTGGTGACTTTGTGAAAAGTTGGATTTCCTAGGGCTAATGTGCTGTCTTTGGTACCATTCGCACCGTAAAATTCTACTCGACAATAGTTGAGATTGGGTCTTCAATATTAAGTCGGTTTGAAAAAGTTATAAGAGCTTAAACTTTTTGACGCGCGCTACGCCTGGTTCCTATGGACGCCTTTGCCCCTCCCGGTAAATTGCCGTTTTTGGCTTGTTTGATTGGCCGTGGCTAGTTATATCATACTTTCGAAAGCCCTTCAACCGCGGGTTTGCAGCAGTGTTCATAACCACGTTTTGATGCAGCCCCGCTGTTTTACAACAGATTTAACAACATATAGGAACAAGCTCCGCATCTTGTTTGGAGAAATTGAGGAAAATTAGCTCGTCGACAGCCCCGGAAACCGGAATTTTGACAAAACGGCTGGTAAAATAGCCAAGTTTGGTTTCAATGCGCGATTTCGCAAGACATTTTGGAATTTGAACGACTTTTTTGCGGTGTTGTACGAGCTTTACGAGTTTTCCTCAAGTTTCTCAAGCAAAATGACCGGCGGTTGGCGCTAATGAGATGCAGAGGCGATCCCGTAATCTTCGAAATGCGCTAAAATGGCGCGTTTAGATAGAAACATGGTTTAGAAGATTGTTGCAAACTGGCCGTTTCAAGGATTTTCGAATGGTGTCAATATCATTTCGGTCCGATAGTTCTGCTTCGAGTTAGATGGGGGCGTTTTTGATTGGGACACTCTGTATTTGACGATTTTGGGTTTGTTCGCACCATACACATTTTTGATCGGTCAACTGTTGCGCATTTCCACCTTTTTCGTGCCTTGCGACGTTTGCGTAACTATTTATCACCACCGAACAGGCAGTGGGCCGAGAATGGACCGAGAATGGCATAGCACTTGGTGTTGCGAGCGCAACAATACTCGTCCCATTTGCATGGCTGCGTGCCGCATAGCTTCGCGCACTGAAAGTTTCGCGATTAATATCGTACCAGGGTTGAAAAACCGCTTCGCGGCTTTTCAACCCTGGCCCCGTCTTCTCCAATGATATTCTTGGCTTTGCATAATTTTCCCGGATTCGGATGACGAAAAATGAAAAATGCTCTTGCTGTCCCTTTATATAGGCTACCGCGACTTCCGGTGCATGCTAATTTGATCCTAACAAATTGGGGTGTCCGATTTTCCATGAAAAACTTAATTTTAATGTCGAAAACACCATATTTTGTAAAATATAATATGTGTGCAGTCATCTCCAGCCCATTGCGCACCGAATGACGTATCGAACATACCCCTAAGTACTTCCCTTCTTGAGATACTACTGGAACACGGTGACGGAAGTTGCATGCAAATGCACACACACACACAGACACTATTTTTTTTATATACAGGGTGTCCCAAAAAAAACGAACCATCTGGCATTTCGCCGTGTTACATCCAACCGGTCCCAAATTTGGACCAGAGGTGTATCAGACCCTAAATAACAACAATCCTGACTTTTAGCCCCGTAGCTACAGTAGTTCTCGAGTTATAACGAAAATACTGCTTTTCCCGGAATTCTGAACAGTTTTTTCGGCTATCTTTTTGGACTTTGCATCGATTTGCATCGACTTCCGGCTGCGAATCCCTAATTTCGCTTAAGAACCTGGGTAATTTTGGTTGCGTTACAAAATCGCTTAAATCGAAGATTATTGATTAATTTTACCTGGAAAAAATTCCTTAAGGTAAAGGACGCCTTCCGGGTCATTTTCATTTAATGTTTAGAGGGTCTAATTCGACGAAAACCCTATGAAAAATAGAAAATAAAGTTTGTTTTTGCCATAGCTCGAGAACGACTGTAGCTACGGGGCTAAAAGTCAGGATTGTTGTTATTTAGGGTATGATACACCTCTGGTCCAAATTTGGAATCGATTGGATGTAACACGGCGAAATGCCAGATGGTTCCTTTTTTTGGGACACCCTGTATACAGGGTGTCCCAAAAAAAAACCCCCCCTACCTAGCGGTCCGCAGTCAAGTCCGATTTTTATGATTTAACTACCCATCGATAGCTCTCGAAAAGGCGAGAAAACAAGCGGGTCTCGTTTTCTAAGATTTAATCTAATTCCATCGATATTTAAGGTTTTTCTAAAAAAACTGGTACTTTTTCAACAGGAATTTCGCAATTAGCATGCAGATCCTGCACAAATTAGCAGTTTTCATGGTTTTTGGACGTAAAATTAACGAATAAAAATGCATAATAAAGAAAATGAACCCTCCTTGTTTTCTCGCCTTTTCGGGAGCTTTCGATAGATACCTAAATCGTAAAAATCGGAATCGACTGCGGACCGCTAGGCAGGGGGGGGGGGGTTTTTTGGGACACCCTGTATTTATCGTATAGGGTGTTCCAAAAAAAATCATCCCCTCTGTCCGGCGGCAGTAGTGGCACTCGAAAATGCGAGCCCTGCACGACACTCCGATTTCCGAACCTTCGGAATTTTTTTTGCTCGTTTTTAAGCGTTTTTCATGCAAAAAAGACACGCTTTTTTTATCAAAAACTAAATTTAACCGGCTTAAGCGCGATCCAAGGTGTGTTTTCGCAAACGGGTTTCAAGGTCTTTGGGTTGCCAGGACAGCGCGAAAATCTTTGAATCGCGATCTTGGAAAAACCCTTTTGGTCATAATATCGGCCCGTTTCGCTAAAATATTGTCCTATCCAATAAGCGAGAAAAGTATGTTTGTTTTCTGTACAGCCGATTTCTCGGCGCCTAAAGATTAATAAATATAGATAAATTAGCCCGAAGCCGAATTTCGAGCTAATTTTTGGCATGGAGGTGGAGAAACACATTTGTCGGTGATGCATTTTTTGACAAGATCCCTTCATTTAGCGATTTTACAACAAAAATAGTGAAAAACCCTTAACATTTTGCCAAAAAAAGGTATGTCCGGAGGTTTTCTCGGCCGCCAAGAGGAGTTAGGCTCTGATTTTTGGAGGGTGGCTAGTAAACGCAATTCTCCCGATACCATTTTTTTGGATTTTGAGAAATTTCTGAAAATAATGTCTTTATGACCATTTTTCTGAAAGCTCCTTAATAAATCGCGCCACAAACCGTGGTGTCCAGGCCGTAACTCGAATCCCAGATGGAATTTCGGGCTTGGAGTACTTATGTATTCGATGGCGCTTTTTAGGCGCAGCTTATTAGTTTTTAGAGATGCCATAATATTCCGGCTGAAAACGCTATTTGGTAAAATGTCCTGAAGGTCTCCGTCTCTCCGGTCAACGGGGCCGTTCATTCGTCGCCACTGCTTGGCTCGCCCCCATGCTATCAAGAGACGAGGTCTCAAGCCTCACCCCCACCTCAGTTACCGTAGCGGCTACGGCGATCAGGAGAAGGATATAGAGAATGGAGCGCATGTTGAATGGCGGCTCGCAGCGCGTTGTCTCGGGTTTTAAGGGTATCTGGCCCCTGCCACCCACGCTTCATCATGTTTTCTGGAAGCTGTCGATGTCGAGGCGATTCGCATGTCTTATTCAAGGAAGCGGAGGCCTTCAAAGGGCCTAAAGCAAAAATACCACCACCAAAAAGCCTGGTGGGTTTGATCTTGGACCTCGAAATTCCTAAAAGTAGGATAACGCGGGGCGGGGGCGGGGGCGGGGGCGGGGGCGTACTCAAAGTTTTTGATAATAAAAATGTTCTTAAATATGTTTTTTCGGGCTATAGAAAAATTTACCGTATATTTTTCGGCCCTCTATTCATCGCATTTTCAAAATATCGAAAATGTTCGGAACGCCGAAACCTTCCCCCCGCCTCGTATTATCCTATTTGCTGCCCATATTTTCGTTTTAGTTTTCAGTTTGAAACGCTAGTTTTTAGGCAATAAATTTCCGTAGTACGTTTTTGGTGCTGTATCTATTGGTATATTTTTTGACGTTCTACCGTGTGCATTTCTAAGATATCCCAAATCTCAAAAATTGTCCCCCCTCTCCGTTATCCTATGTTCTTGCCATCGATTTTAATCATTTCTTCTTTATTCAAGAAAAAATTCCCATTATATTTTTCGGGCTGAAATTAGTTCCGTTAGCATATTTTTTGGACGCTCTATCGACAGGGCCTCGCGAAATCCCACAGTAATTTAAAATAACGATGAGTAATTCCTTTTTCGTTTTTTTTTATTTTGAATAGCCGCTTTTGTTCTAGTCTGACGGCGCTTGCATAGCCATTTATCATCGAACGGTTCAGCCGGCATTAGCAGAGCATTCCGCGGCATTGGCCCAGTCCACAGGACTCAGGCATCTCAGTAGGGAAGGGCAGCAACTTTCGTACCAAGCGCATACCTCCGTCCCACATCGCCCACCGCACTGGAAATTTCGCCATTAGTCGTATATATTAGGTTGTAGAATAGGTCATTGCCGTTTTCGCTTTCGGACTTTTTTCAACAACGATAACATACATTTAGGATTTTAATGCGATTTATCGTTTGAAAGAGCATTCGATGCTCTACAAGATAGCGACGCTCGTATTACTATTACAATTTAGTTAGATTTTTGCAGGGCTAGAAAGAGAGGGCAAAAAAAAGGTCTATTTTTTTCTTTCAAACCTATGCCTAAACCGTGTAGATCTTACTGGTTTCCTTATTGTTGCCTGTTGCATGCGCGAGTCTGGTGGGGGATTTCTCATGCAGCGGCCTGACCGCGAAGCGGGTTTTGGGCGCTGTTGGTTGGATAAGTCTGATCCGACGTCGATACCTCTCGTCTCACCAACCTCAACTACCGTAACGGCGACGGTGATCAGGAGCAGGATATAGCGAATGGAGCGCATGTTGAATGGCGGCTCACAGTGGGTTGTCTCCGGTTTTAACGGGATCGCACTTTTGCCACCCAGCTTCATCCTGTTTTTTTGTCCGGAAGCTTGCGATGTTCCATGCCTTATTCAAGGAAGCGGAGGTCTGCAAAGGACCTAAAGCAAAGATACCGCCACCAAAAAGCCTCGTGTCTTTGATCTTGGAGCGGCAGAAAAAAAACATCGATTTTGCTCCGAAACTTTTCTTTTTGCAAAGAATTCGCGTTTTTTCCAGCAACAAAATAAGTATACAGTATCCATTCGTTTTCTCGACAAATAGGTCCGAATCCCGAAAACCCAGATTTAGACTTTCTAACCCCTTTAAAAAGCTGGTTTTGAGATAGTTTTCTGCGATTTTTGAAAATTTAAAGAGATTCGGAAAGTAAAAATTGGTTCTTTCGCATTCTCGGGGGAGGGGGCATTCTAAAATTTGTATTAGAAATACAAAAATAAACTATTTTTCGACAGAAAATGGTCGTTTTTTACTATCATCTCGCCTTTTTGAATTGAACATTTGAAAATTTGCTCAAATTTTGGCTACAATTTGCTGAGATTTTCCGAGTTTTTGTCATGTTTTGAGGATCCGAATTTTCGATATTCGGCCCATCTAAAGCCCTCTCCTTCCAGACGTTGCTGTTCATCTTCATCGCCGTCCACTTCTTCTTGCTGGACGTCGGCCAGGATTCCGTGCTCATCCACTGCGTCGAGGATGACGAGGTCAGTTTTTGGATATTTTGCCAAATTCGCGAACCTCCTTCGAAAAGTATCATACTTTCGAAATGTCGTAGATGATCGTCTTTTTCTAGCAAACCCGAATCTCGGCCTTCATCATGTCGATCGTGACCATCATCCTCGACGTGTTCACCCTCGTCGGCGTTGTATTTTTGTGGGTATCGACACGGAGAAAGTTGAGGTGAGCTAAGATAAGGAATTTGCTGTTTAGAAAACATTCTATTATTCAAAACTCTTGTTTTTTAGGTTCTTTGGCATTATCGGGGGGGGGGGGTCTCAGGCGGAAAAATTTGTTATCAATCTTGTAATGCCTAGTAACTTAATAGTAAGTATTTTCATAATGTTTTAGTAAAATACGACTATATTTTAACTCGAAAACCATCTAAAAACTTTGAAAAATTTTAAAAGTTTAAATCTTGGTCAAAAACGGCCGTTTTTAATCGAAAAATCAGTATTATTGTATAGTTAATACACGTTTTTAACCCCCGATAATGCGAAAGAACCGATATCTACCTTCCGAATCTCTTTAAAGTTTGAAAAATCGCCCAGAACTACCTCAAAACAAGCATATTTGAAGATTACCGACCATGGCCGTGAACGCGCGCTTCCAGCTGCGACTTTCTCTGACGGGTACGTGAAATAACGCTATTTTCTGGGTTTCTAGCTTGTAGTTTAGCGTAACTTCACCAGTTTGTAAATCACTACTACTTGAATTTTACTTGTAGTTTAGCGTATCATTTTCAAAAAACCGAATTTCAGTGCTGTACGCCTTCGGCCCGATGGTGATCATGCACTCGTTTTTCCTGGTGGAGTACAACGTACTTTACGGCCTTCTGCGTCTCGACCCCACGATAACGCTCCGGACGTCAAAGATGTGGCAGGGGATCCTGACGGTGGGTCTCAGCTGCAAGAGGCAGTCATTAAAGGGGCTTGGAAGTCAAAATTCTCGCATGCGAGGGTTGAAACTACGGGTCAAAAACGAAACGTTTGCTGCCGAGAAGTATCGGCAAAGTGATTGTTGCGAAAAACTCAAAAATATTTGAGTAAAACCAAAACGTTCTCCGGCCGAAAAGGGCTTTTTGAGTGGGCGGCGATTACATGTCGTAATGCCTTGTAAGGCACCCAATCTCACGATCACGGCGATTCTCTAGTCAATTTTCATAATTAAAAGATCTATGTTGATCAAAATTAGCTGAGGATTATAGAAATAGGTTCAGAATTTTGAAATTCTAGCGTTTTCACTTCCAAATGGGGGCAAAAGATCATGCGGCGCGATCGCGTTGTGGTCCCATCTGGCTATTTGCCAGGAATCAAAGCAAGGGGCCGTGGACGAGATTTCCGAGCCCCTTTAAAAAATAATTCTAAGCCAAAATGCAAAGCTGAACCAAACTCATCGACCCTGTTCAGCTAACGCCTCTTTACACCGTACTGTCGCCGATTATGGTCCGCTACTTCCTGCGGCGCAGCAAAGAAAAGGTAAGCAAAATATCTAAAACTAAACAAAAGCATCCACTATAATAAAAAAGTAGTGGTGTCCGTCTGTCAGGTCCCGAATTCAACTCGAAGGGGAAAGGAGCTAGAGCTTAGCTCTCTTCGGATTCGGATAGAGCGTGGTCAGAAACCCCCAAACTGATCAAAAAATTACAAAAAAGTTTTTGTTTACATTATTAAAATTAACTTTGAAAGTTTTTTCCTTAGTAAAAGGGGTGGGGGCCCTTCTCCCGGGAGGCCACGCCCCCTTTCCCTTCGTCCGTCTTACCCAGGCACCTTCCCGCGTCCAAATAGCTTTTTAAGTTACTTTAATAATTTTAATAGTTTTTAATTATGTTAATTTATTATTTAAATCATTTAAAGTATCGGGATGAAATCTAAGTAGTTTTTGAAGGGGATTTCGGCTATGGGGGGTATTGTTGGAGGTGGGAAAGGATGTGGTGGAGTGAGACATGTAGGGTAGCCCGAAGGCCAGATGGTTGCAGTCGCGAAGCGACTGTAACCATCTGGTAATTACTAATTTACCCTTGATTTTAGGCGAAATCGCGAAATAAACCGAAAAATGCGGCCGGGTGGCGGCAAAGACTCGGTCACTTCCTTGGCGGTGCACTTCGAAGAACTCCGAAAAACCTGGGATCCCCCACAACAACAACCGAAAAGAACGATCTTCAGCCTGAACTCGTCGCGGAATAATCGGGTGCTGCATTTCTCCAAATATTGAGGAAATAAAAGGTAGAAAAAGCAGCCGCAAGCTTTCCATCGATTGATTTCGACACAAATTTTCGAAATTTCGAAAATCAACTTTTTTTTCAAAAGCAGTTTTTCGGGTTCTTTCCCATTATCGGGGGGACCGGCTTTTTTCTTGGGAGTCCAGAAACGCATAGGTTTTAGTAAAACTCAACGCTATTTTAAATGAAAACAAGCAAAAAAAACTTTGAATAATTTTTAGATATTTTGGTCGAAAATCGGCCATTTTGGTCGAGAAATCAATTTTTTCAAATTTTTTAACCAAAATTTGTAAAGTTAATAGCAAACAACAGTTTAGAAACACTTCTTCTAAATCTTTGAAAAATTGCATCTTGGGAAACAAAGCTGGTTCACCTCCGCTAATGCGAAAGAACCGTGTTTCGAAATTCCTATTTTTAAAAGCCATTTCGTCGAAAGCTGAACCTGGAAAGATGAACGTTTAAAACTGTGCTTTTCGCGAATATGATCGTCCGCCACACACCTTCTAAAAAGTATTATTTCCAAAAACCAGCCCAAAAACCTTGTAATGTCACAGTGTAGAGAGCAAAAAAAGGGTACAAATGGGGTATCACAGCCAATGTAAGACACATAAAAATACACACAAACAGAAATGAAGTTAAGCAGCGAAAAATGTGGAGCAATTCGGTATTTTTGGTCAAGGGACTTAATTAGCTTGATTTTGTCGAGAATTGAAATGCCGAAATTGTCGAAAAAATGCAATTTGTCGAAAATCACGTAGTCGACATTTTATTTTGTCCTTTTTGGCAATTTTGTCGAAAATTTAAAATCGAAAAATCGACAACAAAATCGGAGTCGAAAAATTTCGACAAATTGGATTTCGGTATTCTTTCGAATTTTCGGTATTTCTAATTTTTCAAATTCCTATACAAAGTCCTAAGAAGGGGCCATTTCTATAGAGATCACAATGAGCGATAAAGTCGAGGGCTATTAATTAGAAACTGGAAATCGTGCAAAATCGAGGAAAATTGAGAAGAAAACGAAAATAACTTATTCAAGATGCGGTCGTTCCTCGAGCAGCTGGGCGCATTTTCGGGGGAACCAGCCCTTCGCCTCGGTGCCCTGCCGGAACCCGTACAGCCATCTCTGAAAGAAAATCAGAATTGGCTCTTTTCTGTTATCGGGGGGATTTTCGTATAAGCCCAGAAATTCCTATCCAATGTAACAGCCCGCCGTTTAATAGCGTTTTTTAACCGAATTTAGCCATTTTTCGAGTGAAATGAACCTAGAAAACTGTTTAAATCTTTAAAAGTTCAAATTTTCTTCAGAAACCCGCTGATTTGGCCGAAATATCGATTTTTATGGGTTTTTTCATACCATTTAAAAACGTTTAAACGTTCCGGAAGAAGAAATCTCGAGTTTTGAAGGACAAATCTATTTTTGGGGGTTTTTTTATAACAATCTTTGTTTTATTTTTGTTTAGGGGTCTGCTAGACGTTTAGAAAGAGTACAAGAAACCTACAAAACTAATTACTTTAATTTTCGAGAAAAATGGAATCTTCGAAACAGCTCCCCTTCCCCGATAATGCAAAAGAAATTCCGTACCTTATTCCCGCCGGTGACAATCCATTTCTCGCCCTCTTCGACCTGAAGCCGTGGCTGATCGGACATCGGCTGGCAGATGCAGGCCCCCGGATTTGTGCAGAGGGATCTAGATTTTAAAATCTGAGAAGTTTGTAAAATCCCCTACCCACAAAAACCGGCACTACAGCGCTTGACGATGTTTACGTAGCGCGCGTGGCTGCGCTTCAGCTTCTTCTGGCGTAGTTGTTCTTCCTAGGATTTGCAAAATAGAAAAATTCGCCCAAAACGCACCGAAAACGTGAACTGCGTGCAATCGCCGCGAATTGGCCACCAGATCCCGGAGCCCTTCGCCCGGCCCTTGAAGTTGGAGAGCACCTAGAAAAACCGGCTTTCAAAAAACTTCAAAATTCAAACCTCAGAAATATTCCGGCGGAAATGTAGATCATACGGGTAGACAAAGTTGATCCCGCGATACCCCTCATCACTCATTCGAGCCTGCGCCTTGTCATCTAAACAAAATTCCTTGAAAAATCGAAAAATTCTTACAAATATATTCCTCGACGCCGGTCTTGTTGTAGAGGATGTACTTGGCCTGGAAGAAGAGGAGGCAGGTCAACGCCACGGTGACGCCCATGGCCAACGCCAGCGCCGAGACAACCACTAAAAAAAGTCATTCCAGGATTACAGAAACCAAAACGTACCCAAAAGCGTCGTAAACGTCATCTCAATAATTGGCTCCGTGCCGTCCCCGAATCGGATATACCACGACTGAAATAAATGGCGTTTCTTATGTCTCTAGATGAAAGATATTTTTTTCGATTTGCGCTAGCCTGCTCGATAAAGTTTGAAATTCTGCAAAAAGTTGAATGTATCAAAAACGGTTGACTGGCAATGACCTTCCTCAAAAAATTTGGCCAAGTTATGGACGAAAAAGCGGGGAAAACGCATCATGAGAGCGGAATTTCCCAAAAACCGTTTTGGCTCAGCATTTTGCACACATTCCCAAATTCAGAATTTTCAGCTCATTCGAGTGAGCTACTTCGCATAGCCAAGCCCAAATACAGGCTTAGAAAACCCACAATATGAATAGCGTGATAGATGGAAAGCCCGAGAATCGCCGTCGCATGCGAGCAGCCGATCACGGCAGCCAGCAAGAATCGAACGAAGAACGCTGATTCCGGTGGCCCACACAGTTGTTGATCCACACTAAAGAGGAATTTGGAAGAAATTTGGCGATTCTTACAGCAATGATGGTCCATCTTCATCACACAACGGCCGCACTTGCTGCAGTGATGCGAGCGGGGTGGCTTGAAGCCGTCGCAAACTTTGCACCATTGCAATCGATTCACGACGTCGCCTTCGATCTGGAAAAAGAGCGTTTAAAACGTATTTTTATCGCAAAAAAAAACGATTTTTATCGAAAAGTTGAAGATACAAAGCGGATACGAGGGACCGAGTTTTATGGTTCTCACCTCAGAGAAGCTTTTTCTTGTCGAAAAAGGTATTTTTATGCATTTCCGTCTATTTTTTTAGCAAATGAACTACATTTTGAGCATTTATGACGATCTTGAACTGGTTCCGACAAGGAAAATCACTTTTCGAACAGCCGGAGGTTAAAAAGAAACCAAGTCAAGTTAAATTATTCACCGGGATCGACGCATCCGGCTTCCACTTCTTCGGGATGTAGCCACCGCCCACGTATGTTGCCAACAAAAAGTTGTTCAAAGTAGCGTAGGTCCAGGCGAGGAATAACTAAAATAAAAGCTCATATAAAGCTACGCAATGTATCCAACTTCGCTGGTTTAAAAATGTATAAACCCACCACAAAATGCGCCACCCCGCCCAGCGTGTCCAACGGCCACCACATCGAATGCATGTAGACGGTGACGACTCCTATCTGAAAAAGAAGCTTTCATCCGGCCTTAGAAAACCTACATAAAGCACAATCGAGAGCGCGACGATAGGGCCAACGGCTCGAAGTCGGCGTAGAATTGGCTGTCCAACGTCGCGTACTTGTTCATCTGCAAAAATATTCAATTCAATTGTATTTGTACTGCGTTTTTGAAAGTGTTTCCTAGTTTCCGATAGCGAAAGTGTTGGTGACGCTAGCGAAAAACATTTTTAAAGAAAGAAAAATGACATTTTCTGACCTGTTAGATGGTTTTTGGCCAGTAAAGGCCATTTACTAAGGTTGACAACGCTTTCAAATACATTTTTATCCTCAAAAACTTGCTAGAATTACGTTAACCCTAGTGTTGCTCTCATTAGTTGGTCGACACGGTGCTGTGGGGGAAAAGCGGATTTTGGCGCCCAGATGATGATCCAGAACCCTCAATTCTTACCAGATATTGAGCTCGGCCAGTCGGGAGCCTCTTGGATGCCGACCTGAATTTGATAATAAGCATTAAATAGTTTAAAATACCATCCAAACGGGCGGAATAACGGGCGGCTGTAATGACTCCTCCTCTTCATTCTCGTCGCCCTCGTCCTGTGAAGAGATCTCGGGCTCTTCCTTGGCGCTGGCATGGTGGCGTCGCCGCAGCTCTTCGCCCTCGCGATCCTGCAAAAAAATCGGGGTTCTAACACTTTATAAAGCAGATTTTAGCAGTAGTCTATGTTTTTCGGCAAATAAAGCACCTGCAGCATCCTTCTGACCGATGGAAGCGATTCTGCGACGATCACCGCCCTCGAAATGGCCCCTGAAAAATATAATATAACGAAAATTTTGCTAAAAACTATTCAGAAAGGACTAAAAATCTTTTAAAAAGTAATGAAAAGTTGAAATGCCCAAAATCAGGAAGTGAAACAGTCCGTAGCTGTACTACTGTCGTAGCTACATGCTGCTACGCTTACATTTCAGCGCGAAAACCCGAGTTTTTCAAATTCAAAAAATTTATTGATTCCGGATATTTATTATAAAACTTTTTATAAATAAAAATAGCAATAAATTATAAAGAAAAACTGCTATGAAGAAAGGGGTTGTTCAGGGAAAAAGCCGTGGGCTAGTCTTATGCGGTGAAATTAGCGAATTCTAAAACACCCGTGGCTACAAACCGCGTATTTTCATATTTATAGCAAGAAAAATTTTATAATTTATATAGAAGTAGCATGTGTGTGACGTTTTAGCTATGGATTTCACCAGGCCTGGACGAACGGCGGGCCGGCCCGGGCCGAGAAAAATCGGCGTTTTTCAGGCCGGGCCGGGCCGGGCCGAGAAATTGAAAAATGCCGGGCCGGGCCGGGCCGGCCCGGGAGTTTTTACATAGTCTAAAAATACCTTTTTTGGAGGGAAATTGGGACTTATTTTGCATATTTTCGTTTACGAATAGTCGATTTGGCGTTATTATACAGCCTCAATAAAAATTTGGTCCTTTTCTTGACTAATTCCCTACCAGGAAATCGGTCCAGGTTCGACCCCGCCCGGCGTCTTTTTTGCTTTTTGAATTTCTATGTCAGCGCGACCGGATTTTTTCTTAGATGTATCAGTATGTATCGTAGTACTAAACTAAGACCCAAAATATATATTAATATGGCGAATTTAAACTCGAAACGGCTTAATTTAACATTATTACCCTGATATCGGTCGATATTTAGCTCTTAAAAATTGTTATAACTTTGAAATTTAAATGTTATTAAGAGAACTGCTGCAAAAATGGTCCACTAATACCGTATTAACAGCAAAATACCTTGCAATGGTGTTAAACCAGCTTGGCGGGAGTTTTTTTTGGCCAACCCCGTATTTGACCCTTAAAAGTCGGGCCGGCCCGGCCCGGCCCGGCCCGGGCCGGGCCGGGCTCGGGCCGAGAAAAATCGCTTCGGGCCGGGCCGGGCCGGGCCGGCAGCTAAATCGCGGGCCGGGCCGGGCCGGCCCGGCCCGGCCCCCGTCCAGGCCTGGATTTCACCTCTAGTTCAATGCTAGGGAATGAAAAGATCAAATTCTGAAGCCCGCTTGGCTTCATCGCTAAGCTTTTGTCACCCTCAGGCCACGCTGCTACCTTTCTATTCATGTTCCCATCACAACCTCTTATCCTTGTTTGCCCGGGTCCCCCAACGACTCTCCTTCTACGATCCTCTCGACTACAGCTGTGGTAGGGCTGGCCAAGCGCCGAAGAGACCCTTTTCCCCTCTTTCCCCGCCAATGGATTGCCCCCGAGCCTCCCGCCATCCAAAGCATCCTCTTACAGCTGATACAATTGCATGGCTTTTTGGCCTCCTTTTCCCGCCGCTTTTCCCTCTCAGGCTGGATTTTGAGTCATGTAGCACTAGTTTTTAACCACATTTTTCAAAACGCTTACCCACGATTGCTGTAGCCTCTTTCAGATGATACAATTTTGCCGGGATCAGGGCTCTAGAGAGTTCTTACTCGTTCAAAAGTAGTGGAACGGGTTTTGTTATCGTGTTGCTGCTGATACAGTCTCGTCAATCTTTTTTGTTTCCTTTTCCCGCCGCTTTTCCCGCGTGGGGTCGATTTTGAAGTAATATTTATCGAGCCCTCAGCGCGTATTTTTTCAAAACTCATGCCCAGCGAATTCTTACGATCGTTCAAATGTGGTGGATCAAGGTTTGCCATCCGGTTACAGCTGGCACAGTTTAGCCAAGCTTTCTGTTTTGCTTTCGCGCGGCTTTTTTTATCTTGGAGTGTGGGCTCCTCTTTTGCGTTTGGGGGTTTATTTTTCCCGGGCGTTTGTGAATTTGGGCTGGTAGTCGACGCCGAATATTTCAAATGGCCTGTCGAGGGCGGTTCGAAATCGATCAAACTGTGCTACCTCTTTAATTCTGGATCGGCCGGGCAACGTTGACTTACTTTCCCTTTGTTCACGTAGAAACTCTATAGCACATTCCGACCATCTGGGTTTTGTATTTTTTTTGGTACAATTCGGATAAGCGGGGGAAAATTTTAGGCGGGGGGGAAACCAACTTTTTTTTTTGTCGGCCCTGGTGGGGATAGTAATCAAATATAAAGTTTTTTAACATTGTTTTTAGCAAAATTTAAGCCTATTTGAATCGGAAAAACTTTTTAAAAAGTTAGAAAAACGCTTGAAAAAGTCGAAAATTTGGTCATTTTTGGGCCGAAAAAATCGATTTTTCGACCTAAAATTAAATTTTTTAATTCAGTTTTGTAAAGTTTTATGTTTAGGAATAGCTATAAACAATTTAGAAACACTTCCACTATTTCTATAAAAATATAGGCTTGCGCGGAAAAAATTTCGGTTTCCCCGCCTAAAATTTTCCCCCCCGCTTATCCGAATTGTACCTTTTTTTTTGTGTAGAGAAAGGTCAGCCAAAATATCGCCCAGAAATGCCAAATATTAGAAGTCGTTTAGGGTTTTCCAACATCCTTTTGTATTTTTTGGGGGAATTATGACGGGTTCTTTTTGCTCATTGTTTTCCAGCAGCTCTGCAGTTTTTTCTCTTTCTCTTTCAATATTTCTACTTGCAGATGGACGAAAGCTTCGTCGATACTCGACGAAGAAGGGACCGAAAGGCCCCAGGTTAGAATCGCTGACTCAAATAAAACTATCTTCGTTTAGTCCACACTCCTCCAGAAGAAGAGGAGGAAGAGGAAGGCCGTCTTTTCGATACCGACGAGGAATATGAGTCACCAAAGGTGAATTTCTTATTATGTGTCAAATGAACCCCTAGAAGAAATCGAAAAACGACAGAGAGGCTGGACAGGAGTCGCCGTCGGGCTCTCGTGATGCTGCTCCGAGTGATTTTACCTCTTCGGTACTAATTTCTTTATTTTTAGAAGGAGGAGTGAAGGGCGACAACACGGCCAAAATGAAGCGCTGCATGGAGCTGTTCAAGAAGTACCACCAGAAGCGCGGCTACGACCACTTTGGCCACTCGGTCATCGAGGAGATCCGCGGCCACGACGCCGACTACCAGTCATTGACGGTGCGTTTAAAAGAAGTTTTATAAAAAACCAAAACTAGTTTGACGTTTTTAAAAGTGTTTAAAAACTTTAAGGCTCAAAAATGTTGACAAAAATGCCATTGTTGGTCGAAAATTCAATGTTTTTGTATTTTATTTACTACAATTTTGTGAAGTTGTGATGTTTTGGCATAGTGGAAAACAGCTTAGAAGTTTATATTTTTATTCGGATTTTAAGGAAATTAAAAAATCGAAAAGGAAGGAAAAGTTTTATCTAATTTTTTTTCAGGAAATGGCCCTCGTTCTGGAGAGCGCCTCTCAAGTCTACAGTTACCGCGTCGAGGCCGCTGTCATCCACTGCAAGCAGGCGCACGACATTTGTGCTGGCGGTTAGGGATTTCTTAATTTCATTTACACTCATTTTTTTTAGCAAAAGTAAAGCCGGCGCCCGGCGAGAAAGACGCCGAGACGGGCGATGCTGCTTCGAAGAAGAAGGCGCGAAAGCATGGTAGCACAGCGCTACTCAGTTTTATAATTAATTGGTTTTAGATGTTGTCGACAACCACCAAGAGCGCATGGCCAAGATTTTTGAAGATATCGGATCGCGTCAAGGAGGCAACAATGTAAGGCTCAAATTTTTCTTGGAAAAATGATGAATTTTTAGGAAGATGAGGAACTTGAAGAGGGCGTCGAGGCCGATGACATTGAAGAGGAGCCGGCCGAGGAGGAATTGGACGATCCGGTCGAAAAACGTGAGGGTTTTCTCTGATATACCGGATTTTCTTTGTTCCGGAATGGTTCTTTCGCATTATCGGGGGATCGAATTTACAAAGCTAATGTTTTTAACACTTAAAAACGTTCCAAATTTCGATTGAAAATACAAAAATTGCGTTTTTTGGAGCGGAAACGGCGGATTTTCCAAAAATGTCACCTAAAATTTTTTCGACGTTTCATTATTTTGCCACTGAAAAAGTTGTTACATTTTTACTAAAACAGGATTAAAAACGTACTGTTTAGATTTCGTACTAGATCTATGGATTTATAAAAAAATTTGTCCCGCCCCCCGATAATGCGAAAGAACCAAGAAAAGTATGGTAAACAGCCGGCGGCCTTTTCCGATATTTTCGGGAAATATTTATGGAATATATTTAGTGATCCGTGTCTGGGACGGCTGGTCCAGCAAGATGGACTTTATGCGACGCCACACCGAGGAGCGCGAGCGGCGCCTCAACGAGCTCCAGCAAAGCCGCTACTATGAGACGGTAAAATTTTCTATTTTTATAAAATACAAATAAATTTCTTTAGAACCCGAAGCTGATCGACGACGCGAGCACGCTGCGCGTTCGGCGCAAGGATTTCCGGCAAAATCCCTACTACGCCATGGCCACCTACAACAAGAACCACGACTACAACAACCGCATCTTCACGCGGAACTGTGTGCAGACTGGCGATGGAAGGTAATGGTTAGAACGCAAAGCTGACAAAAAGGGGGAAAGGACCTTCCCTATAGATTTCCGCCGGAATTTTCGTTCATTTTTTTGTTCAGCTGCAGTCGTCAGCTCTTGAAAAGGCCCGCGTGCTCTCGTATTTTCCAATTTTTTTATTTTTGGTTGATTTACTGCGTTTTTTTGTAGGAAGAAAACTTTGTTGTCGGTGCTGAAAAACACCTCCCCGCTAGCTAAAGTTCCAGAAAAACGCCGGTTTTTTTTTAAATTCGGCGATTACTTCATAACTAAGCTCTCAAAAACGCGCAAAAACCATGTTTTGGAGTTCTCAGAGATGCAACATTTTTTATTTTACAACGATATTTTTGCCAAACTGACTGGATTTCTGAGATTTTTCCGGTTGGAGGGTTCTTAAAAATAGTAGCAACCTGAATTTTTCTTGGTCTTTAGGGTCATTTTTAAGTTTGTAAAGACGATGCTAATGCGTTTGTCACAAACCTCTTTTGAAGCCGGGGCCCAAGCACCAGAAAAAGTTGGAATTGAAAGAAATCGTTGGTTTTTAACCCAAAATGCTTCGTCGGAAAAAGCGTCGTAAATCCAGACATCTAAAAAACAATAGTGAATCTAGAAAAAAAGACTACCTGGTAAAAATTATCCATATCCCTTTTCATACCTATTTTTCAGGAAACTGCTTCTAAACCCGCGAACAGCCGACTCGAACCGCCAGGACCGCGTCTGCCTGCCGTACACCATTGACTACCTCGATGCCATCAGCGGTATATAATCTCCTCTGTTCTGAAAATATCCTCCTAGGCCTCTGCGGAAACGCCCTCTCCAGCCAATCGCAGACGTACGGCTTCTTCTTCCCGAAGACGGTCGTCAACACCAAGGACAAGGAGCTGGCCGCCGACGGCGACGAGGAGAACTACATCCTCGAGAACGACGAGCTCGAGCAGATTACAAACCAGCGAGGTGAGAGAGGTTTCGCTGCTTTCGCAATATCGAGGGGGGGGGGGGTTAAGCTTTTTCGACTTTCTCGCGTTTCTACGCAGTTTTTATTATTCTTCAATGCAAAAAATTACAAATTTTTATTCAAGGTACAAAAAAAAATTAAATTTTAAGATTTTGCCAACTTTTTAAAATGTTTCTGAGCCTTTTATTTCAGAAGAGGACACCTCGGCGATGCCGGATCACACGATCTGGGACCAGACGATGGTCAACCGGACAATCGCATTCCGCGGTGGCGCCGGCCAGAAGCGCGTCACGCTCAAGGGACTGGGCGAGAAACAGGTGAATTTTTTAACTTCTTTTTATACTTTTAATTTCTTGGTTTTATACGAAAGTTCTTCAGATTCGCATGGACGACCGCCTCGAGCAGTTCGCCTCGGCATCCACCGACCCAACGCTGGCGATGGCCCTGGCAGATCAGGTATGATTTTCGAATGGTCTTTGAATACGTTTTTTGCAGAACATGCGCGTCCTCGGCGACCATGCCGAGGAGCTGCCCGATATGAACGTCGTCTACCCGCCCGAGTTCACTCTCGACGTCGACAACATCAGCGACAAGGAACAGCTTACAGAAGCGGTATAGTTTTGAAAAATTTGTTTCAGCTTTCCGAAGCGCGTAATTCATTTTTTCCTAAGGACTGGCTGCGTCATAATTTGTCGGAAAGCCGAAAAGCTAAAAGCTAACAGCCGCGAAAAATGTCAATTTGGATAAATTTCGGAAAAACTAGTCTTTCCATCCAAGGTCGAGATTTCAGAATGTCGTAATTTCATATTGCCGAACTTTACAACGTAAAAATTGCCGGAAAGTCCTGAAATGCCATGGAAAAAAGGCAGAAATTATCAAATGCCGGCGTGATAAAATTATGATATTTGAAATTGTGGATTTAGGTAAACAAGCCATGCTAACTGGAAGAAATTAACTTACACTTTTTTCCAGACTCGTGGCATTCGACTGTTCGGACTCGGCCCAATGCTGACGCAATTCGAAAGTCTGTGGCACTGTCAATGGGTGCAGATGACGATCACCGACCAAGATTTGAAGGATCAGCTGAGGTAGTGTAATTTTTGGGTCGGCCTATCTTATTTTTCAATCTCAGCGCCCTCGAGCCGTTGCCCGAGCCGCAGAAATCGCTGCGCCGCAAGGTGGTCCTCACCCCTCGCCGCTACACATTCTTCGCCATGGGCAAATCAATGCCGGTAAATCATTTTATTGCTCAGATCTTTTTTTGTAGCTTTTTTAAGATTTTGATTTTAATCAAGATTATTTTTTTAGAATTATCCCCGTGAGATCAACCTCAGCACGACACTACTCGAAGAGCCCGACCACACCGATGGTATGGATTAATTTTAATTCTTGGGGCTTTGGCATTACCGGAGGTTAACTTTTTTGCTCAATTTTATAATCTAAAAGAGGGGCTTTTCTACATTATTTTTGTTATTACGAAAAGTCAAGGAGTTGCAAATTCTTAAAAAATACACGAAACGTTTTTTGCCCAAGCTTTCTAGTGTTTGCTAGTTTTTAGATATTTTTCCTTTTTAAGATCATTGCATTTTACTAAAAAAATTACTAAAGTAATTCATTTTCTTTCCTAGGGATCCTCCCCGATAACGCGAAAGAACCCTAGATTTTCCAGCGGAAATCGGCAACCTCTCGCTGATTTCGATGGTGGACATGATGAAGAATTACGATCGGGAAGAGAACGAGGCGCCGCCGGAAATGGTCGCCGGACTCGATGGGGCCACTATGGTTGAGTGAGTTTTTGGGCCTTTTCCAGAAATTCCACCCGTTTAGCCCCGATGATCTGGCCGACACGTCCTTCGACTACGAGCCGGACAACGCCCCAGCGGTACGTTTTTATAATTTTTGGAGCTGGTTCGTTAGCGGGGGGCTTGTTCTTGTTCCCATCGCTGCTAATGAAACGGAAGCGATTTTATGCTCTGTTTAAAACTAAAACTTTCTTTAGAAATGTACTGGAATTTTCGAAAAATGTATTTTTTTTGTTAAAATAAGATTCTTATTTTTAAGGCGGTTTTTTAACGTTTTAGCAATTAAAAACTACTAAGAGGTCCTAAAAATAGAACGTTTTATTCCTGGTGGTTATGCTGAATGAAATTAGTGAACCCGAAAAGTTTAAACTTACAATTTCGAAAACGCTGATTTATAGCCAATCGGTGACGCGGCCCTGGTCAAGATCGGCAAGCTCGACGACTCGCACTGGAACAAGGACGCCGTCGACAAGAAGCTGCTCCGCAAGCAGCAGCTCCTCAAGAAGCAGCAGGAGCAGCGCCGCAAGGACGAGAAGGGCAAACGGGAGAAGAAGTGGGTGTTTACGGCACAACCTTTATTCCTTTTTTCAGTTTCTTCCTGCCAATCGACGAGTTCAAGCGGCGGCATCGTCGCATCGACAAGATGTTCCGCAAGCGCGCCAACTTCCAGATGCTGACCCGGCTCGATTTGATGCCGCTCAGCGTGTTTTTGGTAAGTTTATTTTTGCTTTAAGCGTGAACTTACTGAACTTACCTGAAAAAGCAGACATTGCAAATTTCTGTGGCTCTGATTTCTAGTATTTTTATGCTATTTTCATCATGCTAGCTTTTTTAACTATGAAACTTGGTAGCTGTTTTCCCTCATTTATTTCCTTGAACAGGCCGGATATTTGTTAATTAAATTCTATTTTATTTTGTTTTTAGAAACCAAAAAATGTTTGTTTTTTTCAGAATCCCGAGAAGAAAATGCAGCTGCAGCGCCGGCCGGCCGTGCTAGCGGATCTGGCTGACAGTGCGCAGTACTCCGACTTCTTCGTCAAGCCCGAAGACATCCCATTCCAGCTGGACCTCGATGTAATTTTTGATCCCGCTTTTCCAGAACGTCGATTTTAGAACGTCAAGCACGTGCAGCGTTTCGCAGCCGAGCCGCTCATCTACAAGAAGGAGGACTTTGATCGGGGTAGTTTATTATTGCTATTTTACTATAATAGTACCAGGGTTGAAAAGCCGCTTCGCGACTTTTCAACCCTGGCCACCGTCTAATCCTATGATGTTCTTTATTTTGCATAATTGTGCCCCAATTCCGATGGCAAAAAAAAATGAAAAATGCTTCCTTTTGGCCTTTATATAGGCTACTGCGACTTCCGGCGTATGCTAATTTTCTCCTAACAAAGTGGGTGGCCGAATTTTTACGAAAAACCTAATTTTAATGTCGAAAACAACATACTTTACAAAATCTGAGATGTGTGCAGTCATCCCTAGACCATTACGCATCTAATGATGTATCAAACATCTCCTTACACCCCTCCCCTCTCGAGATATCCTCCGGACACGCTGACGGAAGTTGCATGCAAAGTGGCACACACACACACAGACACTATTTTTTTATATATAGTAGGATCCTAGCCTCACATTTTACAACTTTGGATTAGAAAATGCAAGAAATCTGGATTTTTCGACCAATATTGGAAATTTTTAGACATTTTTCTTGGGGTTTAACTTAGTTTTTCCACTTCAAATATGGCGGAATTTTGCTCAAAGTCTATTAAACTACTTACTATTTATTACGTGGAAACATCGGATTTATCAAGAATATTTTAATCATAGTTTTCAACAAATATTGAGAATTTTAACATCTGGGAGAAGCGCACTTCAAATTCGCAAAAATACCGGAAAAATCCCCCTTTTTAGACTACCTGGATGGGATGATCTACGAGGCGAACGAAGCAGCCGAGGCCGCTGCAGGCGCAGCCGGGAATGGAGGCGATGACGACGAGGAAGAGGAGGAGCCGCCGGTCGTCTACGACTTCACGGCGCCGCCCAAGGAGAATGACGGAGACGGGAAGCGCTACCTCGCCTGGATGGGCCAATACAAGCTGTCCTTCAACCCCAAGGATCTCCAGAGCAAGTACGGGTTTTTAAGATTTTTGAATCTTGAATTTTTAAAAGAAACTTACGCTAAAATTTAAAAATCTTGAAATTGGAAATGACAAAATCTTTTAAAATAGGAAAATTTTGTAAAAAAATAATTGAAATTAAGCGTTTTGCTAATTCCCAGTTTTAGGGAGGACTATCCGTACAAGACGGAAGAGGACTGGAACATGGATCTGGGCGACGACCCGATGACGTACGACGATCCGGTCTACGACGACAACAATGAAATCGACGTCGAGGCGACGGCTGCGAAGCGGGCTCGCCCGAATCCGTTCACCTTCGAGTAAGCTTTTAGCTCTCTCTCTCTCTCTCTCTCTCTCGCCTTCTATGTCGCTCTCCTCTAGCTCTCTCTCTCTCGCTCTTGATGACTCTCTCTCTTTCGCCCTCTCGCTCTCTATGCCTTTCTCTCTCGCTCTTGATGTCTCTCTCTCGTCTTCTTCGACTTCTTCGACTTTTCTATACTTTTCCTAACGTATTTCTTTCAGAGAAGCCCGTCTCCAAGAAGACTACGAAGAACCGCTGAACGAAATCGTCCCCACCGAGGAGATGAGCGAAGAAGATGCGCTGGCCCTCAACCAGGTACCCCTGGATTTGATCAGCAGCATCTTTTTGTAGATGCTCGAGCTCGGCCGTCGTGCCACCCAACAGCGCGTCGACACCTACCAAGTGAAGCTGGCCATCAAGCAGGTCCTCGGCAATCAATATGTGAGTTTAGTGGCGTAGTTTATACGACTTGTCGAAATTTCATGCTTTTCGGGATTTTTGATGTTTGAATTAAAATAGAAGTTATTTATTATTCTTATGAAAATCGAACTCCAAATTTCGGCTTTTTTCGAAATTGTCGCAACCGATCCTATCATTTTTTACCCAATTTTTTTTGCTTTTCAGCTTGACGACTCGCGGCTGATGAAGCTCGCCCAGCGATACGGCTTCACGGCGACGATGGCCAAGAACTTGAGCCTGGGCAGCCCGGACGGGCCCTCGGACAAGGAGAACGACGAGGAGCAGGCCACCGCCGACACCGAGGAGAAGGACGACACCCAGGAGTCGGGCGTGGCCAGGAAGAAGATTCGCGAAGCACTGAACGCGCCGCCCGTCGACCCGGAGAACGAGCAGCCGGTCGTCGCCGACCCCACCGACGACGACGACCCCAACATGTCGCAGCGCGTCGGCGATTTTGAGGTTGAAGGTGGGTAAATTTGTCGTGAATTTTTAACCTTTATGCTTCAGGCGTGCACTCGTTCTCGGGCCTGGTCTCGATGGTGCCGTACCGACTTCCATCGCAAGACAGAAACATCCACGTGGCCACTACCCTCGTCATCGCTCTGCACATGTGCAACGAGAATGTATGTGATAGCTTTTGCATGGGCTTAGACTTGGCTTGGCTTAGCTCAGCTTAGGTTCAGACTTGGATTGGCTCTAGCTAAACTCGGGCTTGACTTAGCTTAGCTTAGACTTAGACTCGGCTTGCCTAAAGCTAAGCTAGCCAAGCCTCTCTTAGCTTAGCTCGCTGTTGAAAATCATTCCATTCCAGGGCATCCTGTGCGAGCAGATGGCAAGCCAGACGTCAGACGGGCTCGACTCGAAGGAATGGATGTCGGACTTCCGGTTCAGGTTCGCGTTTCTGAAATCTCCTTAATAACTCTCCAATTTCAGGAAGTCTGGCAACGCGCACGACACGTCGGAGAACCTGGAGGAGGAGTTCGAGCGAAGCCGCGTCGAGTACGAGGAACAACAACAGCGCCAGCCCCTCCTCGACGGCGATGACGACGAAGGAATGACCGGATAGTCATGTGCTTTCTACGTGTATTTATTTACCCCCGTGTTTCGCTCACTCACTTTTTGGTTTTGTAGGCATAGATTTGTGCCCCCGCCTTTCCGCTTGGTACTGGACTCTTAGCGGGGGGGGGGGCTGACTTACGGGGGCTTGAAGGATACAAATAAATTATGCAAAAATCTTGGAAAAAATTCTTTTGCTCAAAATTTTAAAATTTCACCAAATTTTCGATGATTTGTTAGGCATTAAAATTGGCCTAATGCGCTATAGAAATTGTGTCCCCCCGTTAACAGTCCAGTACCAATGCTTCAAGCTGTCCCGATTACCCCACCCCCACTACTAATTGGCCTTAAAGAAATCCCATTACTAGCCTTCACTTGCTGTTGTGGACTTATTTCCATTTGAGTGCCTAACTGTCAAAAGCGGCCAAACCTAAATTATACAATTCTAATGGCCCCAGCACTACCTCCTTCCGCTCCTCCCCCTAACCCCACTGATTTTCGACTCTGGCCCACTAATTCTTTTACATTCACCGGTGATCTCTAATTCCATCCCCCTTCCAATAATCTCTAACCACCCAATTTCTCTAGGATCCCCCGCCGTTGTCTCGTTTCGCTGATTTCTATCTATATTTGTTTTTGATCTCTTCTGACGCAATAAACCTGGTCAATTTGCAGCTGTTTGAAAGAAAACAAGGAGCTTCGGCCGCTCAGCTTGGGAAAATGCTTCATATACTCTTTTTTCAGGTGTTTTCCGATGGCGTGCTTCAAGGTTTTACAAAAACTTTATTGGGCGACTCTGGAAATCATTCGATGAGGATGGGCGATAGGGACGAGCCGGCTTCGGCGAGTCGGGGGTCCATTTGAATGTAAGTAGCTGTAACAAGGCTATGCTGGAAGAATAACCAAAAATACCGTCTATAACAGTTCAACATCCCAGTGATTGTGGCCTTGTCTGACGGTGACGATCTGCCCAGGGCGGTAGTTGTGGATTCGGAAGGTATATCGTGCCGGGTTCTCGTGGATCCTGACAAAAAAAAAGTTTATTTTAGGCAAGGAGCAAACTTACACGTACATCAGCTACAATACGCGGCCCTGCGATGTGACGCGTGGCGCCTCGTGGTCCACAAACACCTCGACTCTGCGTCCGTCGATACATCGAACCGATGGTGCGCTCGGGGATGCAGCGGCAGGATGTTCGCAAAACATATGGTAGCCTCGCGCTGGAAGCTTCGTATATTGATGCAGGACGGAACATACTTACCAACAGCACTTGCTTGATGCGGAACGACAGCGCGTCGTGGTCGTATTTTCCTTCTTGGATCTGAATCCCGTGGGAGATAGCTGAATTTCTCTACCTTTTGAGTGCATTCCTTCACCACTTCTCCCTCGTAGAAGGTAGTATTGTTAACGGAAACGTTCGAAGGCGTATCCTCATACACCCCGGTGTCAGTATAACGCTAAATGAAATGTATTAGAACTTAGGGGCTATTCGAATGTCTCCCAACTTTTTTCACACGTACCGGATCGACGGATTGCAACTGAAGGATCTTGATGTTGCATCCCGAGCCCTCGCTTTTCCGGTACAACTCCAGCCTTTCTCCCTTTTTGATGAAGGTGCCATCGTCACCTACGTTTTCGGTATTTTTACTGAAATGGGACTTTACCCTGGTGCAGCTTCAGCGGCATCGGGACGGCGGAGAGGATCGGGGTCGAGTTTTTCATCGCGAGGAAGAGACCGTCCGGCGTCGAGAACAGTACCGTTGCATCATTGCGCAGCGCCGGCTTCGCCTTGGTGGCGCTAATCTAAGATGAAAGGGCTAACAAACCAATGATAGGATCTTACGTTGAACGACGGTCCGTCGTAGCTGGCTATTTTTTTCGAACCGAACTTGATCTCAATCTTTGCCCGGCCCATCGTAGTTTCGGCAGCCGTCGGTGCAGTCAATCGAAATCCGATCCAAAACTAAATCGTAACGTTGGACGAGCTAGCAGGTGAAACCAACATTTTGACGCCCAAATGGTAAAGCTGAATCGACGATACTGTCGCCAAGCGACACGATCAGCCGCAAGAGCCCAAAATTGATGAAGCCGATCACGCGAATCCAGCACACGAACTTTCGGCGCCTGAAAAGGGCGCCTTTGCACACGGAAATTTTGTAACTCACTTTTCCTCCGAACTCGCCAAGACTTTGGCCTCTTGACAGACGAATATATTGATCTGATTAGCTGCCGTGTGCATACTAGTAGTCGAACTTGTCGACACCGAAGAGATTGGGATTGGTGACGATGCCCCAAGAGCCATTATCTAAATCACGACATACGATAACAACAATCAACTCACAGTAACCCCGGGCCAAAGGCCACATAATAAACAAAAAGCGAGTAGTAATGGACAACCCACCCGTACCGCAACGTTACCGTCAGCTCCGATCTGTAAATTAACTTTATGCTAATTGCGGAATCCATTTGAGTGCCTAAGTGTCGAAAGCGGCCAAACCCAATTTATACAATTCTAATTGCCCCAGCACTACCTCCCC
This sequence comes from Mesorhabditis spiculigera, assembly GCA_958295435.1. Lineage (NCBI taxonomy): Eukaryota > Metazoa > Nematoda > Chromadorea > Rhabditida > Rhabditidae > Mesorhabditis > Mesorhabditis spiculigera. Next base: position 26,708 of record CATQJA010000861.1, read on the forward strand.
CTAACCTCTTCCCCCTAACCCCATTAATTTTCGACTCGGGCCCACCCCGTTTTCGCGGGCCCTCGCTTCTATAACAGAATTCTTTTACATTCACCGGTGATCTCTAATTCCGTCCCCCTTCCAATAATCTCTCAACACCCAATTTTTCTAGGATCCCACGCCTTGTCTCGTTTCGCCGATTTCTATCTCGAATTGTTTTTGATCTCTTCTGACGCAATAAACCTGGTCGATTTGTGGAGGGGATAGCTATGGACGAGGAGTTTTGGCCGCTCAGCTCGGAGAGCGGCTATTAATCCTTTTTACAGGTATTGTGTCGTACAGTTCGGATTTATTCCAATAAAAAGTATTGCATCGAGTAAGGTCACTTTTTGTTGGAGGTGGCGGTGCTGGAAATCTCGAGTAGGAAGGTACATCCAGTTTAGGTAGGCCGGCTGTACATCTCGGGTATGGCAATCTGAAAAGTACGTTTTAAAGAAGGATAGAATTCTTAATTTTTGACGGCCAAGAGAGTTACCTAATTGTGCAGTGTAATATTCCATTCACTGTGGTCCAATGTCACCTTGACCTCGATGAGGTCGCCGTTGTAGTGGAAGTTCATGTTGTAGACGTGACGATTCGGGGTTCCACGGACCCTAAAAAATTAGTTTTTATGTAATAGGAGCTGACCCACGTATAGACTTGCGACATTGTTTTTTGGCCGACAGAAACAATGGCTGTTGGGGATGTCGTGAAGACTTCTAAGCGCTTGCCGTCGATTGAGCGGATGGTGGGTGGACAGATCGTCGTCGACGGAAGAAGGTTGACAAACCAGCATTTGTAGCCGCCCTGAAACCTGGGTATATTTATTGTCAGGGTTATGTACCTTGTGCACAGATCATGGCGGAAGGTCATGAAGCTTGCGTCGAATTGTCCCGCGAGCAGCTAAATTCGATGGGAATATAAATATGGTTCAGTACCTTGTCGGATCCGCGTTTGACCTCCTCTTCTGGCGTCAAGGTACTGCCGACGTTGTCCAGGATGTTCATCCGCGTGTGCTCGTACAGACTGAAGGGCCAGTAGCGCTGAACGAAACGTTTAGTTCGCGAAAAAGCCGCTCGAATCGCTCCGTTTCAAACATACTGGATTGGGGCCGTATTCTTGAACAAATCGAGCGCCCTGCATGTTCCGCGCGCCTTGTCCGACGTCCACATGAACACTGCCATTCAAAAATCGATAGGTAAGGTCTAAATATTCGGAATGGGTGCTGAACGTCCGGAGTACCTTGGTGGACCTTCGTGGCAACAGCGACATGGCTCAGTCCAAATCTGCCTGCTCGAAGCCTCAGGTAGAGTTTGTTCTCGCTCTCGAGGATGACCAAACCGCCGTTGGTCAGCGCCCTGTAAGTTTTCGAGAGGGTCACCTAACGGGAAAAACTGTCGACCGAATGTCAACTCTTTACATGAAACAACGGTCCGCAGAAGGTGGCGATGAGCCGGCTTGCCCAGGTCAACTTGAATGAACACATGAAGATTGTTTCTCTCCGTGACACCCGGCTGGACACGCGGCGCGGAGAAGCGATAGGAGAGCATTTGCTAAGATCCAGCTTGGGCGAACACACAAGAAACCAACGTCAAAGCGTCAAAGCCTCCGAACGCCATGGTTCTGGACACAACACTCTCTCCGACCGTACCCGTCAATTCCAGCATCCCAAACGAGATTACGCCGATAACCCGGATAAACACGGTGAAAGCGCGCGCGCTGAAACATGGGCGAGCTTGAAACGAGACCTTTAACCCACTGATCCGGTGTGCGGGCGAAAATGGTCGATGGCTGATGCTTGTCGTGGACCTCATCCAAACTCGTTGCCGACGTTGTCGGCATTTTGTCCTAAACGAGGATGCTCGAATTGCCACAACGAACTTACACCGGACCGCGACTCGGCGGGATTGTGGGCCTACATTCCCAGAAACCAACCTTTTCCTGACTGATTCGTAAATTGCCGGTATGCTAATTGCGGAATCTAAGTAGATGCGTCATCTCTCCCCGTCATCTCTCCACGTCGTTGAGCGCTGACGAATCAGCGCCTCGCTCATGTCATAAGTGGCAAATGTGTACCCCTCTTTCGAGCCGTACGTTGGCCTTCTAGCTGACGTCGGTCGAAAATAATAGGGAAAATTGTGTACTGGTCTTTCGAGCCGTACGTTAGCCCTGTTGCTGACCCGAAAATAATCGGGAAAAGTTTTGTAATTAAATTTTTTGAGGTATTGCCAAGTTGTAGTTTTTGCATTGACACCTTTATGGTTATTATTGGTGGATAAATAAATTACTACAAGGAAAAAAAGAGATAAATGTGTAGTTCATTGAACCCTGTTCTTTTGCGGGTGCTGTGCTCTCTTCTCATCGGCGGTTGGGCGCACCAGAAATATGACGATTAGTCTAAAGTGAAAGAATAACAAATGTCGATCAGTATCGGGAAATTTGACGATGAATACGCATGGAAAGGCTTACGACATGAAAAGCTGCGAAACGGCATGCACGGTGTGCCAATGATAATTGTAGATGGTCACAAAATGTGATAGAGCCCAACGGAAGGCACCGAATCTGTCCTTTTGCAGCAAGACTGTGGGTAGCACCTGGACGATGTGCGTGGATATCGCCTGGAAATGGAATCAAAATGTTCGGGAAATGCTTGGCCAAAAAACCCAGTGCTTGCTTTTGTTATAAGTTTTTTTTTAGATTACAATATCTTGAGTTGGAAATAAAACACTTATTATTTATTTTGACGCTGTCGAATTGCGTCATAAAAGCCCCGAAAAACGGCGAGAATACGGAATTTTGAGACACTCGGTCTGGGGGGGGGGAGGTGAAGTAGACCGTAAGAATTACCATAATGGAGAGCCTCAAATCAGCGCTGCTTTTTTGATTGGAGGCTTTGTGTCGCACCTGTAATTTGAAAATGTACGTCGTAATTACTTACGCTCAATTTCAACCGAAAATAGGTGAGCACATCAAGGGCAATGCTGATTGCCGAGATATTGAATAGCACGTGCTCGAAACCGAGTTGGAGGTGCATCTGGATGTAATGGGCGTTAATTTTGATATAACGACGATCAAATCAATTTGGTTGACCGGTTTTTTACAGATGCCGCATTAAGCTGAAGTCAAAATCTATGTCCAAGCCTGACAATAAAGTGCTTTTGGTCAGGAAGGAAATTCGTGATGAGACAAGCCTATCTTGTGCAGAATTTATTGCTGATTCCGACCCCGTTTCAGAATTTGCAGAATAGCTTTATTTCAAAAGTTACAGCGCATTTTTGGGTGTTTTTCGGCAAAAAAAATTCTGACTTTAAAACCATGTAAAAATCTTAACAAAAAAATAGACAAAAGTTAGATGGCGCGTCTTGCTCAAGAAGACACGCGCTTTCAGATGAGGTATTGGGTAAACTATTTTGCTAAATTTGCGAAAAATCCCGTTTAACAGCACGGCTACCATACCAGGCATTTGTGGAACATCAGCGTGATTTCCGGAATTTCGCTCAAAATGTTGGTATGGTACCTTAACAAAAAGCGTTTTTCTTGCTGAACAATATAACATTTGCCTATTTTGTTTGTTATGATTTTTATAGGGGCTTTAAGGGATCGTGAGGACGCACTTAGATCGGCCAAAAAACGGTGACGCGCGGGAAAGGGGATTTCTGCGCTCTCTTCCCTGAGTGCCCTCTCTGGCCCTCTCTGACCCAGTTGGCTAACTGCCAATTTTAGTTGAGCCCACATCTACGTGGGCCCTCCTTATCCCTTTAAAGTCAGAATTGGTCCAAAAACACCCTAAAATGCGCTGTAACTTTTGAAATAACGCCCTTCTGCAAATTCTGAAAGCAAAAACGGAATCTGCAAAAAAATTTTGCACAAAATAGGCTTGGCCTCATCTCGAATTGCTTTCCTGACCATAAACACTTTACTGTAGGCCGAAGCCTAACTAGTAAGCACGCGTACTACTTTTTCTCTCACACTCTTGTCAGACATCCTCCTCACCTGGAAACCATCCCCATCATAGGGATGACTCAATTCGAGGTTCGCATTCACATATTCACCATACCACACTGGTTCGTTATAGTCCCCAACTCGTACCCTTTTTCTGTGCACGACGATGGCATATGGTACTGTCGTCATTAGGAATGAGGAGACGACCAGTGGAAATGTGAGCTTTTGAATGCTGTGGTAGTACATACCATCGAAGAACAAGGCGAGAAACCTGAGGGGCAACAAATACGCAAATTACGGGGTATACCTGTTAACGGAAAGTCCGAGTTCCAGAAACACCATCCATCTATTCGAGATTTGGTACAGCGGGATCACGAACAAATTTGTGACGGTTGGAAAGCCCCAGTAGCCGGGTATTGTCGGTGGCCCAAGCCAGCAATTGCTTCTGCAAAAAAATCTGGAATGAGGCCTAAGCTGCGCCCTCAACACAAGCAACGCACGCGTTTCTTAATTACGTTTGGACTTACCCCCCTCACGTGGGGGGGGGGGGGGGGCGATCTGTCAAAATCTCCAAAATCAGAATCTCGAATTTTCAGAATCTCGAATTTTCCGAACCTGGAATTATCACAATCTCTAATTTTAGAATCTCGAAACTTCCACGGTCTGAATCAGCATTACAGGGACATTCCGCTCTCGTTTTTAAGGTCTTGAAATGGTACGCGCTTTAGCACGCGGTTACGGTAGGTGCTCGGCCTCCGGCAAAATCGAACCCGCACCACTCGCCCTGGGGCAAGCGCCGTGGGAGGGACGGAAGAGGGGAGTGGATATGTCGGGTCCGTGTGTCCGGCCGCCCAAGAGGCAAATTCTCGCCACTGAATAGTGGTTCAGAACGAGAGCTGAAGGTACCTTTCAAGGCTCCGGAAATTGCACGCCTACGCCCTGAATCCAGCATAGGCATATTTCGAGATTCTAAAATTCGAGATTCTGGAAATTCTAGTTTCTGATTTTCAAGATCCTGTTTTTCGAGATTCTGATACGTATTCGTTCAAATTCCTGGTAAGCCCAAGCATAAGTCTATGCAAAATGTATACTTATGGTAGCACATAGCAAAGAAGCTGCGTAAGATTGAGCTGGCCAATCGAAGGATAGCCAACAGGGCCATCAGGAATTTTACTGAGAACGCTAACGACTTCTTCTTCGCAAGGATGAAAAAGGCATAGGTATGGATTGGCAGCGACAGCAACGTCAACTGAAATCAATATTCATGGAAGCTATAGTGCTGCATCCACATACCATAGTCATCGGCAGAAAGAAAGCCCACAAAATTCGATGGGCGGCATTCTTGATCCTTTGCGCGTATCTAGTCATCGATGCTGAAATTATCATGAATTCTAACGAATCAACGAGGACCCCACCTCAACTCACAAAAACCAGCGCCCAAAACCCGCTTCGCGGGCCTTGGGCGCTGGAATGCGGTCTTTGCATGAGAAATTGACTTTCCGATAGCTCGGTTCCTGTGAACCCCCACCCCTGCCCCCCACACGCGCGCGTGCAACTCGCAAAAATGAGAAAATTTGCATTTTTTTCAATTATGCAGATTAGCCCTGCCGGACCCCGAACCTTTAACTTTGTAAACTTGTATTTTATCAATGTTCTGAAACGCCATCGGCAAAAGGAGGGTCGATTCCTCCAAGTAACAGAGGATAAAGATACGCGCCCAAATCATATGCTTTTGTCTGGTTTTTGAATTTTTAAATTTGAAAAAAGTGAACGCGCGCCCAAATTATAAATGTTTGATTTTTGAAAGCATTTTCAAAGACCCAAAAACTTTTCTAATTGTTGGTTGCCAAGGCCTAAAATTACTGGCAACGAAAACATTCTTCTAACCAATTAGATTTCAACAGCATTTCATTTTCCGTTTTTCGATTCGTTCAAAAATGTCAAGTTGCGTTTGCCCAAATTACGGGGTGGCCCACGAGAGTGGTAATCGGCGTTTGCGCACAGCATTTCTCCGTTCCCGTACAAGGTTTTACTTAAGGTCACCGGGTCGTTTCGGTACGAGGCCTAGTCGATTTTGTGCAGAATCTGTCGCTGATTCCGAATCCGCCTCCAGTTTTTGTCAAATAACCCGAGTTTTCTATGGAAAATGTTGGAAAACAGCCCAATTCTCACCCCCGATAAGTGACCGTTTCTTACCATTCGATTCGAAAAAATCTCTACAAGATACTTTGTTAACAATGGATTGCAATATCACAAGAAAAAGTTGGGCATCGTGGTGGATGACTTCCCGTGGGCTCAAATACGAACTTAAAATCGCTAGACAGGGTGTCCCAAAAAAGACCCCCCTCCAACGGTCCGCAGTGATGTCCGATTTTTACGATTTAGGTATGTATCGAAAGATGTCGACGAGCTGAGGAGATGTTTTCTTTCTGCTTTTTGAAATCCCCGAATTTTGATGACATTTACTAAAATTTTTGCGAAATTAGCTGACTTTTCGATGCTTTTTCCCATGCAAGTGCTTTTAACAAAACCCCATTTCCAAATTTTTACATCTTTCCTGGAAGCCCAAGATCGGCTTCTTGAAAGGCATTTGAGAACATGGCTTGCAAGGGACTGAAGAATGTATTTTTTTGCACAAAATTGCGTAATTTACGCCCAAAAAATGTTCAAAATCGGGTTAAAAATTTGGGAATTTCACAAATCGGAAAGACACCCTATTTTCTTAAATTGGGGTATTTCACAAAAATTGAAAGCAGGTTCGGAGTCAGCAAAAAAATCTGCACAAGATAGTCCCGGTCTCATCCCTAGACGTCAACTTGACCTTACCGGGTTCCTTTGTAAGCATCGGTGCCGGTTTCTCCGGGTATGAGGCGGACAAATGGAAGAGCGATTTTAGGGTTATGAAGGCCATTTTTTTAGGAATATAATATGATAATATCGATTTGATAATCTGCATTACTTGTATATAAGTAAATACGCAGAGGGCAACCCTGTACCACCTTTTCAAAAAACTTTTTTGATTTTCGATCGACGCATTTTTAGAGGCCATGGGCAGTAATTTCCGGGACTTGAAGGAGACATCTCAGCTGATATCTAAAGCATCTTTCCTGAAACATTTCGGGAAAGATATCCTCGGAGACGATACCATCGTTGGGCCGCTCCTACTGACGGTAGGGGAGGGGAGGGTGACCATTGCGCGAAAGCATTTACGCCTAACGACATTTGCGCTCATGCAATTGCGCCGAGACCATAGGCGCATACGACATTTGCGCCAACGACATTTGCGCGCAACGACAATTGCGCCTAACGACAATTGTTTGTAATGGTTACAATGTTTGTAATTGTTTGTAATGCCAACCCATAAAATGGGTGTTCTTCTATGTTTCTATGCTTTTAAAAATTTGTTTTGCTAATCTAAACCTTGCTAATTGTCGTTAAGCGCAATTTTCGTTGCGCGCAAATGTCGTTGGCGCATATGGGCATAGGCGCATTTGCATAAGCGCAAGTGTCGATGGCGCAAATGCTTGCGCGCTATGGTCACCCTCCCGAGGGGAGGCCCCTAAACTATACATGGGTCGACGCTTGCATGCGCCGCATAAGCGTGGCCGGCCACGCTCTTCCGGAGCGTGGAGAGCCACGCTGGCGCGCGTGCCTCTTAATAAACCACGCCGAAATGAGCGTGGCCCGCCACGCTCCGGAAACGCTTATGCAAAGTTTCTCAAAATGCAAAATAAAAGTTTCCCAAGGGACATGAAAGCAAAAAATCGATCCGTTTTCGAGAATTTAACTAACAAGAAGTTGAAACACGATCTATCTTGTTTATTTATGAAAATTTAAAGATGACCCTGATAGTTATGTATCGACAATTCATTTTTGCAAATCGAAATCATAAATATATGTCCTTTAAATTTTTGATTTGCATCTGGAGTTAAATCGCGCGCGCGAAAAAGCACGCATAAAGCGCCGCATAAGCGTGGTCCTCCACGCTCCGGAAGAGCGTGGCCAGCCACGCTTATGCGGCGCATGCAAGCGTCGACCCATGTATAGCCTAAACTACAGCTAAAATCCGTCGATATTCCAGGTGGGAACCCTGCAATTGTTGTCGGCCACCATTTTATGCGTATTAGTTTTGATTCGACGCCGATCTCTCGGAATTCTATGTGTTTACGTGATTCCCTATGCTATTGGTACAATCTACGACGGAGTGGTACGATTTTATCAATATCGCTGCAACGAGGAGTAAGTTTTGTGGGAGTTTGTGGGAGTTTTGTGGGGGGGGTTAAAAGTGGTTTTTGCTGATTTCCTTTATGTAATTTTAATTTTTTTAATAACCCTAATTGGAAACCAATTGTCTTAAACTTATTAGTATCGAAATGGAACAAAAAAATCAATTAACAAAACTTACCAGGACTATTACAAGAAATTAAATAACAAGGAAACTACTTTTAGGTTTAATTTTTGCCTGATTCCAAATCTGTTTTCAGAATCCGCAAAGCAACAAGATCAAAGCAGCTCTCGGAAGCTTTTTATTGCAAAATCGGCCTAAATTGGCCAAATTTCAAAGAATTTTTGCCATTCTGGCACTAAAAAGCTTCAGAAATTCATTGATATTGTCGTTTCGTAGATTCAGAAACTAGATTTGGAATCAGCAAAAAATTCTGCACAACCTCGTTCTGCACTAAAAACGTTCGCATGTTAGCTGGTTCTGCCAAAAAGACGACCCGAACGTCTACCTAAATCTCTATGTCACCAATATGCACATCGTCGTCCAGAAGTGGTTTTGGTTGTTGCGATTCGGGATGTGCATAGCGAGGTGGGTTAAAGCGCCTCCGAAATCTGGTCCAGGGCCCGCAGCGTTGATTCCTGGCAAATAGCCAGATGCGGCCGCAACACGACCGCGTCGCATGTTCTCTAGCCCTGTTTGTAAGGGAAAACGCGTGAATTTCAAAATTCTGACGTTATTTCTGGGATCCTCACCGAATTTTGATCATTCTGGACGTTTTAATGATGAAAATTGCTCAGGGAATCACCGAGATCGAGAAATTGGGTCTCTTACATGGCATTACGACATGTATTCGCCGCGCACTCAAAATTTCGTTTACGTACCGAAAACACTGCGGTTTTTCTCAATTAAATTCCGTTTTTCGCCACCAAATCAATTTTCTGGCACTTTTAGCGGCAATCATTTAGTTTTTTGACAAATTGGTTCAGTCCCCGAGCCAGTGAATTTTGACTTCCGAGCCCCTGTAAAGTATGATTAAAAGGGCGGCCAAGTTGGCTTCTAGCACTTTTACTTCTATCTCTTCTATCACTTAATGGCCCGCGTTTTTTTTTGTTGTGTAACGCGGCACGATGGGGAATACAAAATGCCGCCTTGTCCACTCCTTTAATGGGGAATCCAGGTGATTTAGAGGCTTCACGATCGCTTTCGACGGGAATTATGACCGAGGCATACGAAGATTTAGCATAATTTGGGTCTTATTGACAGTTATTTTGCCGCCACTCGGAAACCTGACGCGACTGGGTTTCGGGATGAATTGGGAGAGTTAGTCGCTAATCGTTTTCTAGCTGATTGTTTTAGGTGAAGACCTGTGGGACCAGCCGTTAACATTCTATGGGTACGCCTATTATCCGCATCTGTATTGCGAGAGGGCCATGTCAGTAGATTAATCTATACAGAATGTCCTAAAGAATCCACCTTCCCCCCAAGCCGCAGACGTGTCCGATTTTCACGTTTTAGGTATCTATCGCGAGCTGTTGAAAAGGCGAATCCAGCAGGCTACCGATTTAGAAAACCCCTCAATTTTGCTAGATTTTTAGTGCCTTTTATCAAAAAGGGCTACGCTTTTTGCCAAAACACAATTAAACGCTAGTCGAACTGTGGGCTACGGTTCAGTGTACCCGGTGTTTCAACTCAAATCTTGTCATTTCTCGAGATTTTGTTTCTCAAACGTACTATAGGCTGATTCTACAGAGCAAAAGCTACATTTTGATATCATTGACGGCTCTGTCGGACTAAAGATATCCGAGATTCGAGAACACACAGTAGTAGCGAAAGCAGTCATACATAAATATGACAAAACTGATAAGGATACTAAGATAAAACCTAAAAAATACCCTAAAATCAGGATTAAGATACCATACATTCAACCTAAAATTGAAAATATAAACTGCAAAAAGATTATAAGTACTTATCTTAGTCTAAATAACATCCCTTTTAATAGTGACTTTCAAATCAGTTATCAATTTAATCCTACACTCGGTCAATTACTCTTTAATTACAACCGTTACCTCAAAAATCTGGATAACCATGTTAATATTGACACTGCCAGTCATTGTAATCATTGCTATCCATATCAAAACTATGAAAATACTATCAAATACGACGGAGTTGACCACATTCTTACTGGGGACAGCCATACACTAGCAAAATTCTACCCTGATACCTCTAAAATTTTGAAATTAGGCACCAAATTTAGACCTATGCTAAATCCACAAGATAATAGACATAGGGAAAAAACTAACTGAAGATTTAGAAAAAGAAATAGCCAAGATTATTAAACACCAAAATATAAAAGACATTTCTACAGCTATTATTGACATAATTCTTTCCTCATGTAGCAAATTTACGCCCACCGAAATAAATTGGTCAGAAATCAAACATTTACAAAACAATTTTATCCTAACTAGCGTAGACAAAGCTACTTCTAACTTTGCTATAGTATGCCCCCAACTATACCAACAATTTATAAACAGAGAAATGGGTTACTTACAAGGGCTAGCTAAAGGAAATGACACCTATGTACCTTATGCTAAAGAAAACAAGGATGAAATCATCAAAAGACACCTAGATATACAAAAACTATACAAGCTTGACATATTAGAAACACCTGACCTTCCTAGAATATACGGACTACCGAAATTCCACAAGAACCCAGTTAAATTCAGATTCATTACAGGTGCGTATAACAGCTCTATAAAATCAATTTCGGTATGCTTACACAAAATTCTAAGGTTCATTAGGCAACATTTTCAAAGATATTGTTTAGCAATCACGAACTTTACTAATAAAAAGGTGTTTTGGTCGATTGACAACTCAAATCAAGTTAACCTGATGGAAAATCAAGATAAAAATAATCTATATATCGCTGATTTTAGTAGTTTATTCACTAATTTACCACATAAAATAGTAAATACAGCTATCAACGGTATCCTAGACATATGTTTTAATAATTCTAATAAAAGTCATATTAAATTGGGATATAAAAATTGTTACTATACTAATGATAGCGGAGGTAACAATATATACAATAAAAAAGACATCATTTATCTAGTTCATTACCTTCTCAACAATAGCTACGTATCATACAAACAGCAATTATTTCAACAAAAATTAGGTATACCTCAAGGTCAAAATTGTAGCCCTATGTTAGCAGATCTTACCCTTAGTTACTATGAATACAATTTTCTAAAAGATAACTACACAGAAAAGGTAATAGGTCACAGATATATGGATGATATACTTATTCTATACAAAACTGGTGTTAATATCGAAAACTTCCTAGCAAAAATTTACCCAAAAGAACTAACACTGGAACAAACTAATCTAATATCCACATCTGGTAACTTCTTAGACCTAAAAATATATGTGGAAGACAGTAAAATACAATCAGAACTTTACAACAAAGTAGAAGACTATCATTTTAATGTTACACGCATGCCTAACTACTTATCCAATATCTCATACACAATCAAACATGGCTGCGTGGAAGGCGAAATTATCAGAATAGCTAGAAAATGTTCGAATCTAGACCCGTTTATTAAACATTTACAGCAACTATTCACACATTTAGTTAAAAATGGCTATCCTATTTATATTCTACTAAATTTATTCACTAAAACTATGAAAAAGCACCCAGGACTTAGCCTAAAATATGATTCCAACCTTAAACATATAATACATAAACTAAAACAAAACACTAAATAGCTAAATTAACAAATTTTCTACCTTCTCCATTGTATTTACTTTCTCATTTCATTCTTTTCACAATTTTCTCCTTTCAAATCTTACTTCTTTCTCTTTCACCCGTCCACCCTATTACGCTAGGCTACATACCCCTCCTATCGACGCGGCCTCCCTGCCCGCCCCAATCACGGGAAGATAGATATAATCTAAATAGGAAGAAAGTGAAAAGAGTAAAAAAGTAGTTAAAAACTATAATAAACTAGACAAATTTAACTCTAAATTATCTAAAATTCTTTTCTCCATTTCTTCTATATTACCCTTTCAATTTTACACTAGGAACATCAGGGAATCCAACTGAGGAGACCCACCCTGATGTTACTTCAGCCTGTCTTGGTTTAGGGTCGAAACAGGCCATCCTTTTATATTTTTCTTTCAGCTCTATCGAGAGCACCCGCCATTCCCTCGTGGTTTGGTTCAAACCGCTTAGTCGGTTTTTTGCTCGCTTGCGAGTTCAATCCCTTCGTGGGACTTCCGCGGGCTTCGGCTCGTTTTACTCCCCTGCTTGCAGTGGGAGCATTTTATTTTAATTATACAAATTTACACATTATTACACTTCTAATTTATACAAAAATTCACACATATTTCATTATTAAACTTTTCTTATTAGCACCAATTGAGACACTCCACACATTAAAGGGATGCCGACGGCATAGTCAATCGGTTACGCGCGGAAAAGAAAATGTCTCTGCGCCTCTCCCCTGGGCGCGCTCTCTCCCCTGTTCGCTACTTGCCAATTTGTTGATGAGGGGGGATCGACACATGCCGTCGGCAGCCCTTTAAAGCGCACGTTCAGGGAGGGGCCGTGTACTCGTCCCAACGTGTACACCCTATGGACGTAGGGACCGCGCGCACTGCCTGCCCGTGCTGTGACAGGCCATTCCCCTCCTTTGCGGCCTGGGGCGCCCTTCGCCCCCCTCGCCAGGTTGTAGCTGTGGTTGACTGGTTGCTAAACTCTAACCCAAACGGTGTTTTTGTTAACGTGGCTTCCAAAAAGTTGTCGTCGGAAATTCACGAAAACGAAAAGGCGTGAAAATTCACAAATTCGAAAATCATCAGAAACTTGGCCTTTTAGCAAAAATATTGGTAATTGTAAGAAAAATATTTGGTGATTCCAAGTAACCGCAAAGGCACGCTAGACTCGCTTTTCCGAGAGCTTACGATAGATACCTAGATCCGAAAAAATCGGGCACTACTGTGGCACGCAGGGGCTTTAGAGGAATCCTATATATATACTATATATAAAAAAATAGTGTTTGTGTGTGTGTGTGTGTGTATATTTGCATGCACTTCCGTTAGGATGTTCCGCTCCTACAGCCTTGGGAAAGGGTCTTTTGGATAGGGAAGAAACGACAAAAGGTTTAGAATGGTCCGGAATCGACTGCACACACATAAAAATTTTGAAAAATTGTGGTTTTCGCTATTAAAAATAGGTTTTTGTAAAACCCTGTTTGTTAGGGGAAATTAGCATGCGCCGGAAGTAGGAAGAGCCTATATAAAGGGACAGAGGAGCCGTTTTTCACTTTTTTTCTTGCTAGAATTCAGGAAGAAACATGCAAATTAAGGACTTTCACAGGTCCTGGACGGGGCCAGGGTTGAAAAGCCGCGAAGCGGTTTTTCAACCCTGGTACAAATTTAAAATGAGACCTTGCTTTAAGAAGCGTCCTGGATTGTTTAGGGACGTTTTCTACAATTATGAAGGGCCCCGAAATGAACTCTTCTACACGATTTTTCACGAACATTCAAGCGTGCTTACTTTCGCTTTCAGCGCCGCCGCCACCTGGTTGGGGCGCAAAAAAGTGATTTTGGCTCGTTTTGATCGCAAAAAAGGTAAATTAAGGTAACGGCCAGCTCAGAGGAGAGGGTTCGTGTCTTGCCCAGCTTCATGGTATGGGTAAGGGGAACTATCGTGTTTTCTTAATTATTAAACGCTGAATAGTTTACAATCGCCAACGCCTTTGCGCTACTCGCCATGGCCGTCAGGACGCTGTTCTTGCAATTCGTTAGCCCAAGACGTCTCCGATGGCCGTGGTGGCAATTTATTCCAGCGACCGGCTGCGACCTGGTGGAAATTATGGGCGCAAGGTATTGTTGGGTAAAGATCGCTGGTTCTTTAGGATTTCCGGGGGGGGGGGAAGTATTTCCGGGGGGCGGGGGGAACCAAATTTTTTCGGCCCAAGCCTAAATTTTTTTCTAAATAGCGCATGCGTTTCTAAATGGTTTTTAACTATTCCTGAGCATAAAAACTACACACTTTTTAATTAAAAAATTTTATTTTAGGTCGAAAAATCCTATAGAACCTTTAGGATTAGCGGGGGGGAAAGGCTAAATTTTCGACTTTTTCAAACATTTTTCTAACTTTTTTGAAAGGTTTTTCTACTTTAAATATAGTTAAAATTTACCAAAAACAATGTGAAAACACTTTATATTTGATTACTAAGTCAACCGGGAAAACCAGGAAAAATTTGGCTTGCCCCCGGAAATACTTCCCCCCGGAAATCCTAAAGAACCAGATCGCTTAACGGGGGGGGGACAAATAACAGGGTGGACACAACTTTTGTATTTATAAAGAATATCATGCTATTTTGAAAAGGCCATCGGATAGAGCGTCGAAAATTATACTTAGAGGTTTAATTTCAGTCCAAAAAACCTAAATTAACGATTTTTACTTGATTAAACTTTTTGGCTTAATAAAGTAATAATTTTAAAATGTGGTATTTCGGGCTGAAAATAAATCTCTTGATATAATTTTCGACGCTCTATCCGATGGCCCTAATGAAAACCCGACGAAAAAGCTGAAAACGCCGAAATTGATGATCACTTTATGGTTTTTACCTCATGACCAGCCGATGATTTTGCTTTTTTTCAATAATTAATTTGATAATACGTATTTCGGGCCGAAATTAATTATCTTAGTATATTTTTGGGCGCTCTATCCGATGGCATGCTTGAATCAACACGACAGATAGGGGAAAAATGGTTTCCACCCCCGTTATTACGCCCACCCCCCGTTAAGCGACCCTGACCGTATTGTCCTTCAAAGGGATGACCAACCGTTCCTGGGGCTCCAAAAGCAAAACCAAGCCGCGGGCGGGGTCGAACCCGAGACCACTGTTTTGTAGGCCTGGTTCTATCCAGTCAGGGCCATAATGGCAAGCCATTGAGAGGAGGACTATCAAGAGGAAAAGGTGCCCGAAAGATGTGCGGCAACGGGCACCCATTGGCGCACAAAATTCGCGCGTCATCTGTACTTGCCGGAATACATAACTATATATTTGCCGCCAAAACCTTGGGTATCCCTTTAAGGACTGGTATCCCATTTTTTTTACTGCTAGAAAATTTCAAGAAGAATACTTTTCGCACCTATTTTCAGCATATGTATGGTGATTGCGGTGTGGTCGACGCGGGTTTTAACGCAGCCCATTGACACTAAGATAAGATTTACGATGATGCCATTCGCAACCTTGACGCAATAAGTCTGGTTCATGTTCATCACCAAATAAAATACCGCGAAGAATCAATAAATGAACTTTCAGTCCCTTTTAAAGGACCTTGAATACAGATTCTCCCTTGTGCTTTCCCTGTCATGTTTTTGACCCGAAACCCGAGACTCGAGCTCACAATCGGACCAGAAATTGCCCCTCATCCTCACGAGCTTAATGACTCAGTGAGTCGGCTAGTCGTGGTGTGTGTAAGTGGTGATTGTGTCGGTTGTCTTCCTCTACTGCTCCTCTCTCTCTCTTCTCTCTCTCTCTCTCTCTCACACACCCTCTCCATTTAGTGTCCGTTTAGTTGTCAGCTGTCCCGTAGGGGTCCCTCTCCCCCCTTAGGTCCCATATGTAAGGGTGGGGTCATTCTGCCAGTCAGTCAGTAGGCTCCCTCTCCTCTGTCCTCATCTCTCTCGTGCTCACTACTTGAGCCCTTACCCGGTCATTGGTCATTTTGGGTGGTTTTTAGCTCAACTAGAGGTGCTCTTTATGCCCTTAGTTTAATTGGATAAAAGTGATACCTCTAATTGGTTCAATCTGAAACTTTTAGTACCGATTTAATGTTCCAGCTGACTTTTTTTGGGTAGGGGAGAGGAAAACTCCAAATAATATATTTGGTTCGGAAAATGTCATAGTTGATCTCTGACTCGTTCTCATCTGGTCATTCTCTCTCTTTCTCTCTCTCTCACTCTTTCTCCTCTTCCCCTTGTTAATACTCAACGAGATTACTTGTCGATTATAAAGGCCGCTATTCCTTGGTGTTCTTTGGCATTTGGCATGTACACGGCTGGTCATCAACCAGTTCTTGGTTTTTGATGTTCAGAGCAAGAATATATGCCACGCAAAAAAGTTACTCGATTTTATTTTATTTTATTTCTCTCTCTCTCTCTCTCTCTCTCTCTCTCTCTCTCTCCTCTCTTCCTCTCTTTCCTCTCTCGCCTCTTCCTCTCTCTCCCTCTCGCTCACTCTCTGTCTCTCACTCTCTCCTTTCTCTCACTCTCCTCTGTCTCTCACTCTCTACTCTTCTCTCACTCTCTCTTCTCTCTCTCTCTCTCTCTCTCTCTCCACTACACTCAGAATCCGATGTCAAATCCGGGCCCAAAATGGACGACGATGAGCTGTGAATATTTTTCGGAAATTGAGGAGATTCAGGTGGGTAAGAAGCTTCCGAGTCCCTTGAAAGGAACAGGGATTTGTCGATTTTGCGGATCATTCGCGCATCAAACATAAAAAATCCTGAGCCCACAAAATTTTTTAATTCTTGAATGCTCTAAAAGGCTAAAATTCAGAACGATCACTACTGGAGCAGCCAACCAGAGGCCGACGTCATCGTCATCGCGTACGCCGTCATCTGCTCGTTCGGGGCACTCGCAAATCTGCTCGTTTTCATGGCATTTCTACGCACGCCGGCTCTACGGAATATCAGAAATACGTCAGTAGCTACAGAATTAGAATTGTTGGACCAAAAAATCGTGGTTAAAGTATGGATTCGGACTTTCCGCTGGCTTTAAAGCGAATAGGAAGCCAAAATTGCGTCATTTTAACGAAAATTTTCCCCGATTAAGACGGTGATCACAGCCATTTCAGGTTCATCTTCAACCTGGCCGTCTCCGACTTGACGTTATGTCTTTTCACCGCTCCGGCCACACTCTATTTATCCGCCAATTTATACTGGCCACTCGGCGATTTGTCCTGTAAATTGGTGGGTTTTGTAGCTTTGGCAATTTGCCAACTACGGTAGTGCTTCAAATTTAATTTTTGGCTACCGTCCAGCCGGAATTTTTTTTTGGTATGACTTTTTTATGTTACGTTCTTGTAGGCTCGAATTAAAACCCTTTTGTATATTTTTTGGCGCACTATCGAATGGCGTTGCAAAAATCCCGACAAAATAAGCGAAGATACCGAAAACTTTGAGACCCTTCGGCTGTAGGGGGGGGGGGAAGGGTAAAGTACTCTTACCTTTAAACGGACTAGCAAGGTGTCCTGGGGTTAATTTTTCGCTAATTTACATATGGCTGATTCTGCGCACGCAGCGCGCCAGGGGACCTACACACAACGCGACACGCGCCGCGATAGGCAACGCAGCACACTCAGCGACGCGCAACGCAGCCGCTTGACAGCCCAGAACGGATGAAAATTCGATTTCAAAGCACAGGCAGTCGGGTGTTGTGTGCCTAGCTTTGCGTGTGTGAAAACTCCCTACTAAATCCATAGCAAAAAATCCGGAACCATGCCTTGCCATCCTGCCTCCCCTTAAAACCCGTGAATTCCAGGTAGCAGCCACCCAGGCGTTGAACACGTTTGTCTCCTCGTTGACGCTCGCCTTGATAGCGTTGGATCGAGCATTGCTGACGTTGTGTCCAATTAGATGGTAAGCATTTGACCGCGAAAAGGTCTTGCTGCTAGGTCTTTACGTGGTTTTAAACACTTTTTTGGTAAAATTATGTTCTTTTCAGGCGCCTCTCCTCCTCCGGCCCGTTGCTGTTCTACGGGCTTGTTTGGCTGCTGTCGGCCGTGGTGGCGGTCAGTGCTTTGTAGTTTTTTTCCGTCTTGCGTCGCAGCTTTGACGCTCCGCTTCGTTTTTGCGAATCCAAGTAACCGGAAAAATTTCCGGGTGCAGAACACCGAACGTTTTGCTGACGTCGCGTTCCGGATCTTTGCTCGAGACCCATTTTTTAGGTTCCATACGCCTTCGCAGTCAGCGCCGTTCGCCCCGGATTCGTACCGTGGAGCCTGCCAACGACCGAGTCGATTGTAAGCTTTTTTATGCTGTTTGCAGCACTAACTAGTTTCAATTTCTAGCTAAAATCGAGCCGTTAGATACAATTGATGGGTAGTTATCGTGATTTACGGTTTTACGATGCACTACGAGTACTCTACCGTAATCTCCGAATTTTTTTTGTTCCATCTTCTCGGCCTTTACGTGTCGTTTTCGGTCCACCCGCATTAATTAATGAGCCATGTGGGACATCTGGAGAGAGAGAGCTTGAGAGAGAGAGAGAGAGAGAGAGAGAGAGAGAGAGAGAGAGAGAGAGAGAGAGAGAGGGAAAGAGAGGGAGAGAGAGGGAGTGAGAGAGAGAAAGCGAGAGGGAGAGGGAGAGCGAGAGCGAGAGAGAGAGAGCGGGAGAGAGAGAGAAAGAGAGAGAGAAAGAGAGAGAGAGAGCTCGGGAGAGAGAGAGCGAAAGAGAAAGAGAACGATAGACACAGCGAGAGAGAAAGAGAGACCGGGAGAAGGAGAGCGGGAGTGAGAGAGAGAGAGGGGGAGAGAGAGAGAGAGCGAGAGAGATAGAGATAGAGAAAGAGAAAGAGGGGAAGCGGGAGAGATTGACAGAGGGGAGCGGGGGAGACTGTTACGCCCGAATTAATGGCCCTTTTTCAATAACTTTTTGCAGCTGACCCACTGTGGCCGTGAAATGCCGTTGATCTGCCGGGAGAGCGACGAGCAGTGGACCCTGCCGTTCTCCAAGCTCGCGTACACGTCGATAGGTGTGTGGTGGAATTCAGGGAAAACGGTTTTGAAGGGGGGGGGGGGGCATTAAAGCGATGGGCCAGAAGATTTTCCGAAAGCGCAAAAAATCGCGTTTTTGCACTAAAAGTCCGTTGAAGGCACAATATTTCGGATCCAGAACCTAAAAACAACTTCAAAAAGTCATTTGCGGGATGGTCGTGAAAAGAATGTTACGGAAACGCTGCTAAAAACATAAAAATTTTGTTTCAACCGCCAATTAAACTGAAAATCTCACAACTTTTATGTATGGAGCGCTTAAAAGCGCGTTTTAAGGGCCGATTGAAGCCAAAATAACTATATTTTTCCAGTGCTGGCCGTACAGTACATCCTGCCATTGGCCGCCCTACTGTATGCGTATATGAAAATCGGGTCGACGATACGGTAAGAGGACCTAAAAATGCTGTAGAAATTCGGCTTTTTAGGAGGCGAAGCGAATTGACGCGTCCAGCCGATGGTCGCAGAAGATCGCTGATGCAGCAGAAAAATCGGTGAGAAGCGTGGCTGTTTTTGCCCTGTTTTATGCATTATTGAGCCTGTATCGTTGCGCGTTTTTCAGGGTTTTGAACATGAAACTAAAATGGCTCTAAAGTGTACGAAAGGTTGAATCCGTATTCACGAAATCAGAAAAGTTGACACAAAATTTGGGTATTTTCTAGGAAGGCGATGCTGCTCCTCGTTGTGCTCGTGCTCACCTACGCGGTGGCGTGGGCCCCTATCAATATTTATCACTTATTGAGCGGAATCGGGTGGATCAACTTCTCACAGTTGCAGTAGGTCTAATTCAGAGAGAGAAGAGAGAGAGAGAGAGAAGGAGAGAGAGTGAGACAGAGAGATGTTGATATCTTTAGATACCTAATCTGCCATGTTGTCGGCATTTCTTCGGCCTGCCTCAACCCGTTAATCTACGCGCTTGTGAATGAGGGTTTTCGGGATGCGTTCCGGTCTATGTTTTCGTGAGTTTTGACAAAATTTATGATTTCTATACAGGGGCGTAGCCAGAAAAAAATTTCGGGGGGGGGCCCCCAAAAATTTTTTCCAAAACCACAAAACATTAACGAGAAAACAGCGCCGCAGGCAAAATTTTTTGAAAAAAAAAGGTTACATAGCTCTACAAATAGCCGTAAAAAAAGTAAAAAAATAGCGCCGCAGGCAGCAAAATTTTTGAGAAAATGAAAATCATAAGGGTCCCCCCTTATGAAATTTTCGGGCCCCGGCCGATTTCGGGGGCCCGGGCCCCCGGGGCCGGTATTACGTTACGTCCCTGTTTCTATACCTTAAAGTAGGGCAAGAGAGAGAGGAGAGAGAGAGAGAGAGAGAGAGAGAGAGAGAGAGAGAGAGAGAGAAAGAGTGAGAAAACCCTGGTTTTCAGGTGGGCCGTCTGCCCGCGACGCCGCCAAATTCGAGATCCACCGACGAATTGCGTGTTTTCGAATGGAAATAAGGTGAGATAAATAGTTCAATTTAATGCGCCATTCGTATAAAATTACCAAAAAAAAATTATGTAAATTTTAGATTAGATTAATAGATATTTTTAGATCCTTAAATATAGCATGCCATTTTCAGACCGGCGAACCAGCCGAAGAGGTCCTAATCGCGCTGGATACGATAACGGCTACCGATCGGGATGTGGATATTTGAAGTATAATTGTTATTTTTTTTAATAGACTATTAATCTCATCATTGATCGAATAAACCATGTCTTTCCTGCAGTCGAGCGCTCAGCAGCGCGCTACGGTATCCGATTACACCCTATAAACAACACAGGACAGGGGGGCAAAACGATCGGCACTGTACGTAACCGATCAATCACTCGGAAATCATTGCCGTTTTGCTTACTACTTTGCTTTAATTCTAAGCATACCTTTGCAAAAAATATAGAATTGAATTCAAAGCCATAATTGAGCATAGAAAATGGCAAAAAGCCTACGACACTCGGGATACCCAAGCCGTCTCCGATCCAAGTACTAACCGGGCCCAACGTTGCTTAACTTGGCAGATCGGACGGGATGCCGTGCTTTCAACGTGGTATGGTCGTAGGCGAGGAGGGGGACAGGAGAATGGTACAAGAGACTGTGGTCGAGTTAGTGTCGCCCCAACCTCTTTTGACCCGCTCTCCCCCTCCTTCCCACGCCTACGACCATACCACGTTGAAAGCACGGCATCCCGTCCGATCTGCCAAGTTAAGCAACGTTGGGCTCGGTTAGTACTTGGATCGGAGACGGCTTGGGAATCCCGAGTGTCGTAGGCTTTTTGCGCTTTTTGGGATTTATCTTCGCCGAGAGACGGGGTAGGCTGGCAGAGAATCTTTTGGAAATCACGGAAATACGCTCTCGTTATCTCTATTTATCTCTCATCCGCCAGTGGTAACCTTTTGATAAGTTTTTAGGGATGGCCTCCCTCGACACGATATTCGGCGCCATTGTCAGCTTCGTCCTCTCCCCGAATGCCGACGATTTCGCGAAGAATCGGGTTTTCGAGGACAAGTACGGTAGATAGGGTCGAATTAAAATTCAATAACAAAAAACTATCACTAAAAACGTTGAAAAACCATCCTGGAAAATTCAGATTTTTGCCAGGATCATCAACCTGACGTTCGGGGCGCCGACGTACCGCTCGAAGATGTGGGGTGATACGCCGACGAGCATCGCTTCCTATCTGATGATTTCGCATCTGGAGGCAATGGTGCATTTTTAGGGAATCCATGAGACTCAGGAATTTCTAGGATGACGTGACACAGACATTGACGATGCACGGATCGATGTTTATGGTGGGAATTTGGTGATGATTTGCTTTCAACGTCCCTTAAAATGGCAAAACCGCTGCCGACGCCTAGCGCTGACTAGGTGTAGACAGATCGGTGAAGTGCTGAATGAGAGGGAGAGAGATGGAGAGATAGAGAGAGAGAGAGAGAGAGAGAGAGAGAGAGAGAGAGACTGATCGAGTGAGAGATATCAAGCGAGAGAGAGAGAGAGAGAGGGGGAGGGAGAGAGGAGGGGGGAGATAAATATCGTCCAGACCTAGCCACAAAGAGGGTCGATTTTTAGCACTTCCCCCCGCGCCCTTCAACTTACCTTTAACGTACTCTTTTTTTTCAGCGCTGGAAGGACAGTCGACTCACGTGGAACCCTACTGACTTTGGAGGTGTTGCCAAAATTTCGCGTAGCCGTGCCGAGCTCAGCAGAATGCCCTGGGTTCCGCAGCTGTTCTTTACGGAATTGTAGGTTTCGTTCTCTCTCTCTCTCTCTCTCTCTCTCTTTCTCAAAATTCACGCCTTTTAGGCTAAATTCTCGTCCTCGCCCATCTCCCTGGGATGACCTCTTCTTCGCCTTCGCCTCAAATGGACAGGTGGCTATGCAGGTATCGCCAATTATCTAGCTGGCACGCTCCCTATAATGGACCAAAAAATATTAAAATTCGACCCCTTCCGTCAGCTAGATCCCGACATCTACGGAGCACGCTAAATGACGCGTTCTAGTAGATTTTACCCTCGATGTACGCGTATCTAGAACAGTTTTTGGAGCGTCATTTAGCGCACCGCGCAGCTGTCTAGACCTAGTCGCTGGAAAGCGCTGATTTTGCCGGTCCCTAGGGTCCATACAATGTCATAATTCACAACGTTTTCTTCCAGTTCGACGTATCTCTGCGGACTTCCTGCCGTTTCGATACCCGGAACTTCCCGAACGACCTACAGTACTGCACGTTCAACATGTTCACCGCCTACAGCAGCAATATGTACGTTTGTCGGATTCTTGAGGCCTTGAGAAAATTTGGGATCGTAAATCCTGACTTCACAGTCCCTTTAAAATCCAATTTTCAGGATTTTCGAAATTCCAAAAGTGTGCTGTAATGGCTATTATTAGGCTCCCAAAATTCTGACTGCTCAGTTCCTTAAAATACCATTTTTAGGATACAATTCTCTGCGAATCCAAAGCTGGCCGACGGGAGGAAGGGCTACAAAAAGGAAAATCCGGTTAGGAATTTGTATTATATGAATTTTATAAGGCGGAAAAATCTACACATTAGGCTAGAATATGGTTGTTTCAGGACGATCTTACGCCGGCCCGTTCAAGCTGTTGGCCACAAATGCCACCGATATGTTGCTACTCGGCTCGAGGATTGTACGGAAGGATACCAAGTACAAAGCTATGAATTTTGAGGCTTCTTAAAGGGATGCCCAACCTTTCCGGAGCTCAAAAGCAAAAACTTTGCCGCGGGCGGGCGTCGAACCCGGGACCCCCGTTTTGTAGACATGGATGCTAACCATTAGGCCATAGTGGCAAGCCATTGGGTCGGATGGGGACGCCACAAGTGGGAAAGGGTCCGAATTTTGTGCGGCAATGGGCCCCCCGTTGCCGCACGAAATTCGCGCGTCAATTGTACTGCCCGGAATACATAACTATATATTTTCCGCCAAAACCTTGGGTATCCCTTTAAAGGGGGTTGAGAGCTCAGAGTCCTGATTCTGGAGATGTCGAACGGTCCAACGATCGGGGTACGTAGCTAATTAAATTCCATTTTTTCCAGAATTCCCCTCCATCTGACCCGTTCGGTCATCTCATTCAACATGCTTCTCCAACGGAACAGTCCCCTCTACGCGCCATGTCTACTTGTTCCGATTCACCTCGTCGCAATGTGGGTTTACATGGCGTAATCGGTTTTTCGCCGGTCATTTTGGCTGAATTTTTCATTTTTAGCCTATCAGCTATGCTGGCGTGGTTGCCAGCTTCTGCGCTTTCGGTCCGTTTGACACTACTTGCGCTTTTGTCCCAGCTTCTCCTCGGCGCCATCCTAAACGAAGAAATGCCTGTGGATTTCGATTCTACTCCAACTATTGGTGAGTTTGTTCTCTCTCTATCTTATTCTCGCTCACGCTCTCTCTCCTTTCTCTCACACACTCTATCTCGCACACACGCTCTCTCTCTCTCGCCCTCTCTCTCGCTCTTCCCGTCTCTCTCACCTTTCTCCTCAAGAATCACTGCTAGCACCCCCATTTCCAGCCGTTTACGCCCTGTGGGTATTAATCCTAACAACCGCCGGCCTCTTCCGTACCGGCTTTGAACTCTGGGCGGAAGGAGAAACCCACGGTTACGATCCCGAAGAGGGTGAAGAGACGCAGAGAAAGCGAGAGATCCGAGCGGATGCCTCGTGGCTTCGTTTCATCATCCGTTTGGTTGGTTGGTGCCTCCCTGTCATCTTCACATTGATCGTCTCCGTCTTCACCGCCATCGCCATCTTCGACAATCCCCAGCCCGATTTGGCCAAGTGGATGAACGAATATCTTGATTAAACTATTTAGACTATATAGAATTTTCTATAAATAATTTTCTAGCAGTTAAAGGTATTTGACGGGCAAAATTTATCAAAAACTACCGAGAAAAAGCGATAAAAAAGTGAATTTTATGGCCAAAATTTTTTTAGATGTTCCAAATTTTCATTCTTTGCCGTGCCGCGCTACCCATAAAGCTTTTTTTTTAATTGATTTATGGCGGTAATATATAGTTACACCTGCACTACAAACTTTGAAAACACGGACAAAACCGGAGACGCCCAAAACTTGGGGCTTTCGCATTATTGGGAGGGGGGGACCAACCTTTTCTAAACGTCAAATTTTTCTAATCTAAATCGAGGAAGTCTTGTAAACTTTTTTACTATTCCAAAACGCAAAAACCGTATCAATTTTGGTTAAAAATCCAAAGACTATCGATTTTTTCGCGCACGAATGCCCATTTTCGTCAAAAATCCTAACTAAAAACATGTTGTAAGTTTTTTATTGTTTTTTTTCCAGTTAAAATATAGTTCAACTCTGCTAAAAACGCTATTAAAACACGACTGTACTTTACGAAACGTTTCTGGACTTCTAGAAAAAGGTCCCCCCACTCCCGATGATACGAAAGTACCGAAGCCGACCTTCTTCACGTTTTTAAATAATATTGAACCACTCCGAAAACGGTAAGTATTTAGTGAAATTTTATTCAGTCGTCAAAAAGTTGTATAAGCCAAAAAAACAGGCCGACTCGTACCGACCGTCCCGCTCCACCGAACGCCGCTGTTCCGTGCGGGCTTGCCTTTTCCGCAACTGAAAAACTGGAAATCATGAAAAACAAATGTTTATTTGAATTTATAAATTTTTTTTGACAATGAATGAATTAAGTTTTTAAAAACGTATGAATTAAGCGATCAATGAAACCAGAAACTTTTTCTTACGAATCTGCTCTCTAACTAGTTCGGCTTTCCGGGAAGCAATGACTCATGGGCCTCCCAATTATCGGCAACTTCGACTTTTGGCTACTTCACACTTGGTGATTGCAAAAAGTGGGAAGAACTACAGCTTTTCTTTTGCTGAAGGAGACAACTAGTTAACTCAAACTTAACTTAAATTGGAGTCTGATCCTAATGGCAATCTGAAAAGCACCGGCGCCATTCAGGTTTGCTTTACCCACTTTTATATGGCCAAAAGAGCATCTTTCCGGGCTAGTTTTTTGCGCTGATTACAAAAAAACGTTGGTTATAACCGTCATTATTCAGATTCATGTTTTGCGCAATCAGTGCAAAAACTAGCCCGGAAACATGCAATTTTCCCATCTATAAGTGGGTCCATCCTCAGTAGCGCCAAAGCCTTTCTTTCATCGCCGAGTTTAACAACCGAAAATAACGAAAAACTTTGTCCCGTAACAAACCCTTGTCTTTTACCGATTTTTTGGGCATTCTTTCGCCTTCTTTTCTTCTGCTTTTTCTTCTTCTTCTTCTTCTTCTTTTGTGTCGCTACTATTGATTCCAAACCTAGAGTTTTGGGGGAATTATAGCGGATTTCAAAACATAGGCCATCTACTCGAATTTTTACCGGCGAATTTAGCGCTGCTTTGGCAAAACTGGGTTTTCCGTTCTTTTGTTTTTGCTTTCTTCCATTTGCGTGTTTTCCGTTTGTCTCACCAATCTATAATTCTTCTTTTTTCAGGTATGGCAGCCGAATACGAGGAGCTGACAATGTCGACTGGATCCGTGGCCCCGATCACCTCCGTGAAGCTGCGCATCCCCGGCCACAGCGTCGGGCTGCTGATTGGCACGCGCGGCGAGACGATTCGGCGCATCGAGAAGGAGTGCGGGCTGAGTAGAATTCACGTAAGGAATTTGTTGGATTTCCCTGAATTTCATTTTAGGTCGAAAAAGACAATTGCGCGGATGCGCCCGAGCTGCGCGAAGTCACGCTGCAAGGGCCCGTGTGCGCCATCGAGCTGGCCAGGCCGATGATTGCCGAGGTGTGCATTTTGTTGGGTTTTTTGGGGCTTTCGCATTAACAGGCGGGGGGGACCAGCCTGTTCTTAGGTTCTGATTTTGCAAGTATAAATAACCAATGTGTTTCTAAATGGTTTTTACAATTTTCGAACGTGAAAACTTTACAACATTTGGTTGAAAAATGTCAAAATATGGATTTTTAGACCAGAGCTGGCGGATTTTTGACCAAAAATTCGACTTTTTAAAGGTTTTCAGATTAGGGTTTTTACCTTGAGGAATTGTAAAAAAGAAAGTGGATAACCGCTTTCGCTATTTATATTAGAAACATTTGATTCTAACGAAAAAATTTTTGCCCTCCGATAATGCGAAAGTGTCTATTTCTGCTATTTAGATTTCAAGGCGCAAAGCAGTGGCCTGGCTGACTTTGCCGGCCGACAAGGTGCCACGCGTCATCGGCACGCGAGGAGCTACAATCAAGGACATCAAGGTATTTCTTTAAAAGTTTTACAAATTGTTTTTTAGGCCCGTACCGGCGCCCAAATCGACGTGCAAACGACCGATCAGGCGCGACGACAAGGCGAGGTGCAGTGCAGAATTCTCGGCACCGATCAGGAGGTAATTTTTTTCCATTTTTGACGCGTTCTTAGATTTCTATTTAGCTTTTCGAAACGGGTAGTTCCGAAAACGACTTTTTTCAAATTTTTTCGAAAGCTAGTTCTTTTGCATTAGCGGGCGGGGGGGGGGGGGGCTTATCTAAAATTGCTTATTTCCTTAATCCAAAGTATTGTAATTGTCAAAAAAAAACTTTCTAAAACTTTTAAAAAGGGGTTTTCGTCAAAAACGGGCATTTTTTTGATCAAACTTCGATGTTTTTTGTGTTTCTCAATAATTTTAAGCTTGGTTTGCGTTTAGGATCGTAAAAAAGCATTTATAAAAGCTTTCACTATTTTGTATTTGACAAAATCCGATTGTCAGAAAAATTATTACGTATTTTTTCGAATTTGATCTACGAAAAACTATGCTGAAAATATGGCTTTTCGTAAAAGGGAAAGATGAGCAACCGCATCTCCCCAAATTGTGCATTTGATTTCTGACTTTTTGCAGATTGCCGACGCGAAGCGGGAGATTTTTCAAGTGCTGAGCGCGGCCGGGGGAGAAGCGCAGCCGTCTCCGCCACCGCAGCCAACACAGCAACCAACGCCACAACCACCCGTCCAGAGCCGCCCGTGCAACCCAGTCAGGGATCCGGCCATCCCGCCGGGATACGACTTCTACCGCCAGGTAAGGGAATCGCTAAATTTTTGCATATTGTTTTTTTTCAGATTCCGGTACCGCAGGACGAATTCGGGCCGGTGATCGAGACCGTGGGGGCGATGTTGAGACGGATCGTCGCCGACGCCAACAGCAAGATGGTCATCAAGGAGAATGGTACTGATTTTCGCTATTTTTAATGCCTTGTTGCTCGACCCAAAAAAAACTAAGTGAATATTTGACCTTTTTTTCGAATTTTGAAGGCGATTTTGCTTTTTAATTTTTAGTTCTTTCGCATTACCGGGAGTGAAACAACTTTTTACTATAAGTTCAGAAACGCTCACTAACGTAATAGTATGTTTTACTGGTTTTCAGCAAATTTTAGTTATTCTTTGAATGGAAACAGTTAAAAAAGTGGAAATTTTTTAGTTAGAATTTGGCCTAAAAGCTTCATTTTTTGTGTTTTACACGAAAATTTGTAAAGTTTTTGGGCTTAGAAACAGTAAAAGCAGTTTTGAAACGCTTCCTAAATTTATATTAGACAAAATTGGTTCCTTAGAAAAAATTTCGTCGGCCGATAATGCGAAAGAACCAAATTTAGCAACTAATGCATTATTTTTTTAGAAAGCGGATGCGGCGGCGCCGAGCGCATCGCGCACGTATGGTCGCAGAGCGAGGCCAGTCTTGAAAAGGTATGTCTTTAATTGCATGCAAAATTCCCTGTCTAGGCAACGTCGGCCTTCCACCAATTTTGCAAGGAGCGCTCTCGCAGCAGCCAAATCGGCACCGAGCAGCAGCTGTTCGTCGAGATCCCCTCCGAACGAGTCGTCCAGTTCGTCCGCGCCATCCCGTCGGTACGTTTTCATTTTCAAATGTTGGCTTTGGTGCTTTTCTATTAGCGGGGGTGACCTGGCGTTACCAAACTACATACTCTATTGATTATTTAAAGTGGAATAATGCGTAATGCTTTTATATAAATAAAGTTTTTCGCTTTTCCCAAGCAAAATATTTTAAAAATGGCTGTAAAATGTATATAAAATGTAAAATTAAGTTTATTAAAATTTGCCAATTGTCAATTTTTCGATCCAACTGGCTCAATTTTGGATAAAATTAATTTTTCGAGGTTTTTGGCGTAAAATATAACTAAATTCTTTCTTGTACAGTGCTGTAAATTAAAAAATAAAAAGTTGTGCCCCACCGATAATGAAAAAGGCCCGTTTTTCTTTAGTGATTTTCAGAAAATATATTTTTTTAGATGAAAGCCGTGACGGGCGCCGAGATCCGTTTGGCTGGTGGAATTGACGAGGAGAACAAGCCGTACCGCGTCTTCAGCATCACCGGCAGCGCCGACGAGATCAAGCACGCCAAGCGGATTTGTCAAAGGGCGGTATGAACTTAGTTTCTGGTGGAAAATTTGTTTTTTAGGCTTCCGACAAGCCGTGCCCCCCGACCGCCGAGCAGTTGGCCTTCGAGACCGTCGCGCCGAACGCCGACGAAGACAACAGCGCCAACGCCTCGCCAGTGCAGCGTGGGTTTTAGTTAGAATTTGAATTTATTCTGGCGCTTTTGCATTATCGGGGGTGGACGAATTTTTTAGAATTCCATTTTAAAAATATAAATAGCGAACCGTAAAAACTTTTGAAAATCTTACTAAAAACCCAAACAATATAGTTTTTCAACCAAAAATAGTCTATTTTTTACCAAAATTTTTAATTTTTGAGATTTTCAAATTTTTTGGATAGTTTTTCTAGTTATGATATAGTTTTATTTCACTAAATGGTTGTGAAAATGCGTTTTATTAAGATACCAGGCCTTTTCAGACTTATCCAAAAGGAAAATACAAAAATCTAATTTGCGCCCAAATTTCAAAAGTTTTAACATTTTTCGAAGGTTTCTTATTGGTTGTTCCACTTAAAATATAGTTAAAATTCGCTCCCTCCCCCCGATAATGCCAAAGAACCCTCTTGTGGATTTCATTTTTCCAAAACATCGTGTTTTCCAGAACGTGCCATCCTGCAGCCGTGGCTGAACGACATGCAGCCGGTCGCGCTCAATTTCTACGACCCGCCAGCGGTGAGGAATTTTATGCACGGTTCAATTTATCTGATTTTTTTCAGGATAAATACGGGCCGCAACCCGACGACGCGCACAAATGGCTCGAGTACTACCGGAAGGTCGGCCTCGTCGACCAGGCCGCCGTCATCGAGGCCCTCATCAAGGTTTGCATTTTCTAATTTTCTAGTTTTTTAAAGCTTAGATTTAATTTGTTTTGTTTTGGCTGGGGCGGAAACAAATCTTTTTTTCTTAGAACTTCCTAGGATTTCTGAATGGTTTTTTACTATTCCGAAACGTTAAAACTACGAATTTTGTGCTTCAAGACACCAAACAACGATTTTTGCCCATAAAATTGCCGATTTTTCCCAAAATTTCGCTTTTTAAAAACTTTTAGATAGTTTTTCAATTTGGGATATAGTTATTTTTAACTAAAAACACGTGCTGTGAAGTTACTAGACATTTCCAGACCTATACAAAAAAGTTTGGTCCCCCCGATACTGCGAAAGTACCTGATGAAAAGGTGCCGACAACAATTGGTTGCTCGGACAAAATTTCAAATTTCTAGCATTTTCTCATGGCTAAATTTTATCAAAAAGTTTACAAAAACACTGAATATTATTTTTTCCAAGCGTATCTGGACGTGTATACTTTTAACGGTTTTTATTTCGTCTTTTTAAGGCTCGCGGCTGGAAGCAGGAATGAGCGGCGCCGGCGACCGTCCATCCACGCCGTGCCCCGTCGTCAATAACTTACCAGAATATGTTAGCTTTTCGATTGATTCCTTTTTGTTGTTGTTGTTTCTTTGCGCGGGTAGCTTCGAATGTTCTCTGTTCTTCTTCTTTTCGCGTATATTTTGATGTCATAAAGTTGTTTGCTTGCAAACGTGAAAAAACCCAGTCAATCCCCAGATATGCTGGCTTGGTCTTGGAAAATGTTGGCTTTGTCTGATTTGAAGCGGCTTCGTCACGCGTCTTGGATGCGATGTGGCGTCGGCTAGCGTCTTTTCAAGCCTTGCTGAAGCCTGAAGGATGCCGATAGTTTTGTCTCTGGTAGGGCCATTTTTAGCTGGTGAAAAGTAGAATTTTTCATTGTAGAGGCAGCTTCAGTTTTTTATGCGGCTAGGATTTCGGCGTTTTTTACTTTACTACAATTCGCAAGCTTTTCCAGTTTTCCGGTCATTCCCCAGGAAACGGGCGCTTCAAAAGCTAGTGTAGCCCAGAAATTTTCGTAAACCTTATCTTTTATAGCTCGTTCGAAAGCGCGTTTTCTGCTGAACAAGATGCGTTATCTTATTTTTTATAAACTTTGCTTCTCAAATTTCTACAAGGCCTCTAAAGGTACCGTTTTCGAGCATTTTTCCAACTTTGAAGCCTCATAACTTTTTCCCGTGTGGAGTTCCCGTTCATTTTTTGCAGATTCGTAATCAGCTCGTCAAGCCTCGTCAAATGACATATCAAACATGATCAATTCGATGCCGAGTGGAAGATTTCCCTAGTTAGCGCAGGTTTCGCATAGAAGCCGCTAGAATCTGGAACCTTCCCAACCTTTTTCCAGCCACTGATCAGCCGGGAGCTAGTTTTTCGGGGTCGTGAAAGTGAAGATAACTGACCCAATTTTTGGCGAGAAAGCGTTTCGGCGAGCGCCCAAACTGACGTCCGCGTTTTCTCTTTGCTCTAGATCCCAACTTATCCGTTAATTCTTGCTAATTTAGACCCAATTGCGTCAGATTTAAATGTTATTTTAATTCCTCGAAAACGTAGCCCGTTTTTTTGTGCGGTATTTACAAAGAAAAACTAAAAACAACGAACATTTCCTTTCGTAAAACTTAATTTTAGCGATGTATCACCCAGGGTTTGTGGGTGTAGTATTCGTTGGATTGGGTTGCATTCTCGTGCAGCTGGCCCTGCTGCCACTGTTGTTCAGCGACGGAGGCGAGCTATCCATGCGGATTCGCACACTACAGGCGAGATATTTCTATTGAAGCTCTAGAAAGGGACTTGTAAACCCGCGAATCAACCCCTGCCATCGACTAGGTCCAGACAGCTACGCAGCGCGCCTAAATACGCAGCGTGTACTGAGAATAAGCCTATAGACGGAGCTCTGGAATGCGCGAATCGACCCTGTTATCGACCATCATTAGACAACGACGCAACGCGCCAAAAGACGTATACGTTGGACGTTACGCTGTAAAAAAGAGGCGGAACAACGAAAATTCGACGAAAAAACCCTCGCCTAGGCCTTTTCTAGTAACAGCTGGGGCACGCAACGCGCCCGCGCCGCGTTCGCGCGAGCCTTCTATCAGTATTTTTAAGGGGATGGTGACATCAAAAATCAGAGAACACTTTAGAAGCGCGCCTCCTCGCTAGAGAGCCTTGTCGATGATCTGCCCGAGTGGCATCCGATCGAGAAAAGGAGGGCATGGATCAAGTGTCGTCCGGGACGGCCTGGACCACAGGGTATTATTAATATCGTAATTGTTGCATTTTTGTATATCAAATACCAGTTTTTGGTAGTTTTAATTATGTAATTAACGGTACAAGATAACGTAATTTTTCAGGAGAGGATGGTGTTGATGGTGGAATGGGACGAGAGGGGAAGGTTGGAAGGAGAGGAGAAGACGCTAGGGATCAGTTGGATGGCAAGTTATTTCAGGCCAGAGAGAGAGGGAGAGAGGAGAGAGAGAGAGAGAGAGAGAGAGAGAGAGAAAGAGAGAGAAATTATACGTAATTTCAGGCATTGAGCAGGAATGCATTATCTGTCCCGCTGGACCAGAAGGACCCGTTGGACCACCCGGACCCCCTGGACTCCCCGGCGAGAAGGGGGATCGAGGCGTAGGTCCACCCCGTCTATTCCTAATCGTTTGATTTTTAGCCCCCAGGCTCCCCAGCGAAAGACGGCAAAGATGGAGAGATTGGTGATGAGGGAGAGGTGACCGGGTTACGGTAGTTTCTCAAATCTCCTCTTGACAGGTCGGTCCGCGCGGCTACAGAGGTCGCAACGGACGACCGGGAGCCCCGGGAAAATCAGCTCCAGGTGGTGTTGGAGTACCTGGCCCGAAGGGAGCACCAGGGCCGGTTGGAAGGTAACTAACAGTCCAGTACCCATTAATGTGCTTTTTCTCGGCTTTTTAGGGCAAAAAGCGCCCAAAATACTCTGGAAAGGCCTTAAAAAGAATTTTCAATTTCCAGAGCCGGCCTCCAAGGCGAGCGCGGAAAGCGGAACTACGTCTGGGGCACCGAGGGGCCGATGGGGCAGCAGGGATCCAGAGGATTGGATGGAATACCCGGAAATCCTGGGAAAAGAGGGCCAAAGGGTAAGAAAACACGGTTTTCGGGGCTTGCGTATGCTTAGGCCGAGGCTTCATTCGCTTCAAAAACACAAAGGTGTGTTTTCCGATACAAAAAGGCAAAAAAATTGGATATTAATTTTTTTAGGGTTTCAAGATACCAACTATTAAATTTCTGCGCATTTTCGGACTTTTACGAAGAGCCCCCCGATAACGCCTAAGCTCCAGACGGTTGTGGCATTTTCAGGAGACAACGGTGAGCGCGGCTCGAATCCCAAGTTCTGCCCTTGCCCTCTTGAAATCTCCTTGCTTCACGATAAGGTAGGGCACCGAATTTTGTGCCCTAAGAATTAAGGTTTAGCACCCAATGCCGAGACTGGAAGCCCAAAAAGAAGAGAGGAAAAGCGCTGAAACTCAACGACCTCATCCGCCGGCTCCACGGGCGACTACAGCACATCCTCCAGCACCTTCGCCACGTCCTACACCCCCACCACATCGCCTCCGTGATATCGCCCAGCCCGAAGAAACGCATCAAATGTTTGGGGACGCGTCAAAGGTTGGATCGTTTAAGGAAATAGTATTTCCGAAATACCCTTAAAAACCTCTAAGATGCTGTTTTAATTAATTTTTTGTGTTTATCGGTGGAATCCAGGGCCGATGCTGTATTTTAAAAATTTATCGAAATCTCTTACAGTAATCTAAATCTCTAAAACGGTAGGTTAACAAATCTAAAACTATTATTAAGCACCAGAAGCCTGCGCACTCCGATTCCCAAGCGTCTCCGATCCAGCATAACCGAGCCCAACGTTGCGTACCTGGCAGATCGGACGGGATGCCGTGCTTTCAACGTGGTATGGTCGTAGGCGAAGGGAGGGAAAGGGAAAGGGTAGAAGAGACTTGTGAGCCCGCGGAGCACCCAAACTCTCTTGGTGCCCTCTCATCCCCCTTCCCTCGCCTACGACCATACCACGTTGAAAGCACGGCATCCCGTCCGATCTGCTGGGCTAGCAACGCCGGGCTCGGTTAGTACTTGGATCGGAGACGGCTTGGGAATCCCGAGTGTCGTAGGCTTTTTGCACTTTTTGAAGTCGGTGCAGATTTTCCGGTTGATTTTTGGTGTTTTATAGGTGAAAAAATTCTGCTTGAGTTTAATTTTTGGGGTTGTCAACCATTTTTTTTGCATTTAATGTATGAGAAGATAATTTTTACCCGCCTTCAGATCCTGGTGAAGAAGCCTCGTCCTCAAACCGGAAGTGCTGATCGGCGTAGAGAATATCGTGAAAAGTATGTTGTTGAGTAAAACGCTAGGTATTTTATAATTGGTTATTTAAATTAAGATAAATTGGCAGTCAAATATAATCAAAAATAAATCGATAGAAGGTATAAAGAGAAAGTGAAAAATAATTTAATCTATTTTTCCAGAGAAATTCTGGCCGAAGAGGTGAAAGAGCCACTATCCGATTCTAACGACAAACCCGATCTCCCGCCAGCCATCTCTGAATGGCGCAGGGAGATGCAGGCCGAGAAGGCTGATGTTTTGGAGGAGGAGCAGGTAGAATCCAGAGATTTTCATAGCTTGCACGTCCCTATAGGATAGCCCGGAACGAATGACTGAAGCTCCTGAAGCTCCCGAAGCTCCTGAAGCTCCTGAACTCCCTGAAGTCGTCGAATCCGACAAAGGCGAGGAGTACGATGACGAGGCAAATGGGCGATCGTCAGACTATGAAGAGCCATCGACGACTCAAAGATCACGATTCCATTACGTCACGAAAAGACCGAGATTGGTTTATAGCTATTAAAAGTCATGATAAACGCTTAATTGAAAGTAGAAAATCAAATAAATTTAATAACGAAACATCTTAACAAAATTACGGTTCTATCAATAAAAACATGTAATTCGACCCTAGAGAATTTTTTTTACTAGATTATCAACTCTAGCCAGAAAATTGCCATTATTAAATTTAACTTTGACAAATTACACAAATTAAATTAGGCAAACAGGGTTTAAAAAATGACTTAATTAAATGCATCAATCAAGATTTAAATTAGTTTAATTTCTAGGTAATTAATCTGGTGTTATTAACCAAACAAAACTGAAAAAATATTTATTCATTATCCGCCGGCTCTTGTGCGATTTGGCAGTGAAATCTTGGGCGGTAGTGGTCCCATTCGGGGACGGCATTTTTCGCACCAGAACAGCCGACAGGAGCGGGCAGGCTAGCAGCGATTCCTGAGGAATCGTCAGGCATTGGATGGACTTGAGGCAGCGGGACCAGGCCCGGTTTTTGAAGCTAGAAAATTAATTTAAAAAAAATTTTAAGCGCTTGTGGACAGTCTCAAGAGTTTAACCATGGATCTTTCGAGTCTTCCTAATTCCTTAAAAATCCGTAAAAATACCGAAAATTACCTGAAGCTGGGCCCGGCATGTGATTCCATCGTATCTTCTCGTAGCCGTTTCTTCGGAGGGCCCTTCTGTAGCTTCCCGGCGTTTTCCTACTAAAACTGAATTAGAAAAGGAGAGAAGAGCGAGAGAGACAGAGAGAAAGAGAGGGCAGAAACCAGAGAGAGAGAGAGAGAGAGAGAGAGAGAGAGAGAGAGAGAGAGAGAGGAATGAGATATTTACCGTATTCCCAAGCAGAACCAAGTGCAATCCAGACAGCCTTTGCTCCGAATAACACCAATTCCGCCAGCGAAATCAGCGACATTCCAAAACACAACCCCATCATACCACCGATTTGACCTACAAAAATGTAATTTTCACGATTGCAGTACTGTATTTGTAGAGAAGCCCACAGCGATAGAGTGAGAGAGAGAGAGAGAGAGAGAGAGATAGTGAGAGCGAGTGCGCGAGAGCTAGACGGAGAATAGTCGTAATTTGCTGTACGACGTACTGAGCACAGCCTGCATACAGTTGCCCTTCACCTCAGAGAATACGGTATACGACAAATGACGGTAGAATAGGGTGATCATCACAAAATTTTCCCTGGAAAAAGGTGCAGAAGCGTCGTGCCGAGGTGCAGAAGGTGCAGTATCGTGCTGGCTACCGGGTGAAACCCGGTAACTGTGGGCCGTTACGATACTTTAGCTACTACGTACTGTAACGTACTCGATGCGGTATCGTACTACCCCACGTACCGCAGTACGGCA
Source organism: Mesorhabditis spiculigera (assembly GCA_958295435.1). NCBI lineage: Eukaryota > Metazoa > Nematoda > Chromadorea > Rhabditida > Rhabditidae > Mesorhabditis > Mesorhabditis spiculigera. Next base: position 62,659 of record CATQJA010000861.1, read on the forward strand.
CGCAGAACTTACCGTACATAGCTACTCGTCCACTCGCGATCCCGACTCCGCAGCCATTTCAGCGCTCCCTTGCTGAACCCGAAACCGTAGCTATTGTACGCGTGGAATTCGTGACTTCCACATTCCGTCGCACACTCCGTACACTCATCCCAAAGACCGTACGCTTAAAGGTGGTTTTTTTGGTATTTTTTGCTCTGGCACACTCCCTTAAAGGGATAGGGGCGGCATAAGTGAATCGATTACGCGCGGGAAAGAAAAGGTATATGCGCCTCTCCCCTGGGCGCCCTCTCTCGCCGCTGCATCTGTTGAACCCCCCCTCCCCCAGGGAGGTTCAACAGATGCCGTCCTCATCTCTTTAAAAAGGACCTACCAGATGCGTTATTATGCCCGGCACGATCCAAACATTTGAATAAATCGAGTGGGGTGCAGGTTTCGAAGACTACGAAGCTCAAAATTCACATTTTTAGCGAAAGGATACCTTTTAGAGTGTTATAAATATACGGCGCGCATCCGCACGTCTCCTCAAAATGGCTAAAATTGTTTGGATTACGGTAGCTCTGCCAAAAATACCGTGCATGGCAGAGGGCCTTGCAATTCTTGCGGGAGTACGGTAGTGGGAGAGGAGGTGGGAAGGGCCATTCTTCTGAACATTTCCCCCAATCGCTTTGTGGGAGACGCTCGAACTGAAAAGCGAGGAATTAGGAGATGCAGTGAAACGGGCGTATCGCGGCGAGTCTTTTGGAAACTTGGGGCGAGCACGCAACATAACGCGTGGCGCTACACGCAATGGGACATGCAGCGACACGCAGCGCCACACGCAGCGCCACACCCAACGCACTTTACGTACACAGATAGATACTTACGATGGATTTTTCTAGGCACTTTTTCTGAAATAACTATTTTAACGGTACTGGGAAGTGTTCCAGATACCTTATCCATTTCTATCGACGAATATACGCGAGTCCCAGGGCTGACCGATATCCCCTCCGTAGTGATGAAGGATATTAGGTGACGGTCGTGCACGTAGTATCTAAAACTTCCAATTTCACAGGACGTTTTCAAATACGGACCGAAAACCATTCTCGAAGGCGTTCATAAAAACGGAGTCGGTTTCGTCTGAAAAATTCGATAAAAAGATAAAAGGTACCGCCGACGTTGGAGTACGTTCATTACTCCCAAATTCATTCAAAAAAAAATTTGTATGTCTCTCTAATCGTCGTAATTCTCCGGGAATAGGCAAAAAAAAGGTTATCCGCAGGCACCTACTGCATTTATGTGAATGAACCTCATCGAGTTGTGCATCGAGAATGAGATGAAGTCCATTATATTCGCCAGGGGACAGTTGGAGACGATGGAAACCCTCGAGGCTCATGTCGAGGGTGTAGCATCTAAAAGGCGGGAGGTCGCTAATCCCGCCTTATATAATTTGGTCGCGTATGTGTGTGTGTGTGTGTGTGGATGTCACTTTCGAGGCCCGATTCGAGGGCCTTCCCGTGCATAAAATGCCCTAATTCTGCGTCACCCGGGGAATCGACCCTTCTGTTTCCGATGGCGTTCTCAGAATTTCGATAAAATACAAGTTTACAAAGTTAAGGCCGGTTTTATTCATTTTTGGGGGTCCCTGAGGGCTAATTTGCATAATGCGAGAAAATACAAATTTCCTCATTCTTGCCAGTTGCACTCGCGCCAGTGGTGCTGCCTCCGATTGCCTTGGCTCCCCTTTCCCGGCAGTCACCTCGGGGCATACAAGGGCTGTTGCGCGCGCGCTCCCAAGCGTTTCATGGTATAGTGGTTAGAGCGTCAGCCTGCCAATCTTGCTATCGGGGGTTCGATCCCCGGCTATCGTATTTTTTTTGCTTTATGCTCGGAATGCATGTTTCGAAGTGTATTTTCCTGTAGGGAGGCGCTATTCTGAAGTCAGTCGCTCTAAACTGCGTCGCAGGCTAACGAATCCAGCCAGGCACTGAAACTAGCGCCGCAGGCTAAAGATGCAAGCTAATCCCTCAAGCTAGCGCCGCAGGCTAAAGGATGAAGCTAACCTCACAATCTTGCGAAGCAGGCTTTAGAACGAAGCTAGCCGCACTAGCTGGCGCCGCAGGCTTTAGAACGAAGCTAGCCGCTCAAGCTTGCGCCGCAGGCTTTAGAACGAAGCTAGCCGCACAAGCTAGCGCCGCAGGCTTTAGAACGAAGCTAGCCGCTCAAGCTTGCGCCGCAGGCTTTAGAACGAAGCTAGCCGCACAAGCTAGCGCCGCAGGCTTTAGAACGAAGCTAGCCGTATAAGCTAGCGCCGCAGGCTTTAGAACGAAGCTAGCCGTATAAGCTAGCGCCGCAGGCTTTAGAACGAAGCTAGCCGTATAAGCTAGCGCCGCAGGCTTTAGAACGAAGCTAGCCGCACAAGCTAGCGCCGCAGGCTTCAGAACGAAGCTAGCCGCACAAGCTAGCGCCGCAGGCTTTAGAACGAAGCCAGCCGCACAAGCTAGCGCCGCAGGCTTCAGAACGAAGCTAGCCGCACAAGCTAGCGCCGCAGGCTTTAGAACGAAGCTAGCCGTATAAGCTAGCGCCGCAGGCTTTAGAACGAAGCTAGCCGTATAAGCTAGCGCCGCAGGCTTTAGAACGAAGCTAGCCGTATAAGCTAGCGCCGCAGGCTTTAGAACGAAGCTAGCCGCACAAGCTACGCCGCAGGCTTCAGAACGAAGCTAGCCGCACAAGCTAGCGCCGCAGGCTTCAGAACGAAGCTAGCCGCACAAGCTAGCGCCGCAGGCTTTAGAACGAAGCTAGCCGTATAAGCTAGCGCCGCAGGCTTTAGAACGAAGCTAGCCGTATAAGCTAGCGCCGCAGGCTTTAGAACGAAGCTAGCCGTATAAGCTAGCGCCGCAGGCTTTAGAACGAAGCTAGCCGCACAAGCTAGCGCCGCAGGCTTCAGAACGAAGCTAGCCGCACAAGCTAGCGCCGCAGGCTAAGGAATGAAGCCAACCATTGAAGCTAGCGCCGCAGGCTTAAAGAAGGAGGTGACCGTTGAATTGCGCCGCAAGCTTAATCTTGAAGCAAAACGCTCAAGCTGGCGCCACAGCCCAAAAAAGGAGGCTAATCCTTCAAGTTTGGGCCGCAGGATGAGGTAGCGACCTAGCCGATGAAACATGCGCCGCAGACCTAATAACGGGACTAGCATTTCAAGCTTGCACCGCATGTCAATACAAAGAGGTTTGCATGGAAGATGGGTTTTTCTTTCTTCAAGGTAACTTTATGTGTAAGGGCGCTCGATTCATAGGGCCTAGACGGGATCCAGCGGGGGAGAGTCGCGAAGCGGCTCCTCCCCTGCTGGTCAAGGAATAATTGACGGCGGCATCGTCATTAGTAAACTCCCGTACTTCCCGAGCGATGTCATCGTCGGCCGTGCATGTTGGCAACAATCGAAAATTTGGCCGGCGAAGGAGCAAGTTTTGAAGATGGCTTCACAATCGTATCTAGCTACGTTAAGGCACGTAAGTAGTACGTAGTGGTATACAATACGTTAAGGTATACGTTCGGATAGATAATTAAGGAAAACTTACGCTCTTTTATTGAAATTAACATGACTCTCTGGCCCCAAAAATCGGTCTTACCCGCCCAACTCAAAAAACATGTTGATATCGAAGGTATTATTCGATGAAGTGGTGAAAAGTAGATATTCCGCGTGGCCTTTTTCTAGATCTTTCAACTAAAAATAGATTTGGCTTTAAAGGGAGTGTGACACCTCTGCCGCACCCAGAAACGAGCGGATTTCAGCCGAAGATTGCATCAAGTAGGCGAGGAGTGAATGCGAAAACTGGCCGGTCGAGTTTAGTTTCTGAATTCATCTTTTTAGATGATTCTAGGACCAACAACAACTACCTGTATATGGGATTGACGTATCGAGTTGTAGTTGCATACGGTAACCAGCGGAAATTGGAGCCCAGCGTCGGCTGTTTTGAACGAGACCTAAAGTTTTAATTTAAATCAATAATTACGGGAAATCAGCAATTTTTAGACATTTTAGTCGTAAGTACCTAAAAGTGTACATATTAATGAAATCCGTACCTCAGAAATGACCGGTTTTTCGAGGTAATCCCGCAAAATTAACGATGTTTGAGATAGTAATAGTAGGAGACAGCCAAGCATAACCGTTCTCCACAGTAATTTATGCCCTCCAGGACGGGCACGGTATACCAGAAGAGGGCCGTGGATGGTGGCAACACCTAAAAACTCAGTGATTTTGCTCTCCGTCTCTCTCGCTCTCTCTCTCACTCTCACTCTCTCTATGCCTCTCACTCTCTCATTCTCTCTCGCTCCTTCTCTCTCTGTCTCTCTCACACTCTCTCTCTATCTCTCTCTATCTCTCCTCTCGCTCTCTCTCTTTCTCGCTCTCTCTCTTTCTCGCTCTCTCTCACTCTCGCACTCTCTCACTCGCTCTCGCTCTATCGTTCTCGCTTTCTCTCTCTCTCTCTCTCTCTCTCTCTCGCTCTCCCTCTCTTTCTCTCTCTCACCGCAAAACTTCTTCGCGGCATCGTACCACCTCTTAGGCAATCCATCCTCTTCTATCGGTATATTGGTTCTCATCGGAATCTGGACGATCAGCTGGGTGGCTCGATCGCCAAGCCGAGATTTTCCTGCTTTACGTCCTGCCACACCATTTCGGCTATAAATATCACAACACGCTGATCAGCGAAAAATCAAGGTATACTGAATGTTAAATACAAAAGCTATTTTTGGCCAGAAAATCGTTAAAAATCCTACCTGTCTTGTCTACTTTTCCTCTTGTTTTTCTTTTTATACGCCCTGGGGTGCTTTTCAACTTTCAAATAAGGTTTTTTCTGTTACAAAACACAGAAAAAGTTGCTGAATCGAAATCTATTAAAATGTATGTAAAAAGTGTATTTATAAAAGCAGGAATCGTTAAAAAATTCTTTTAAAAAGCTTTTTTAGAACAAAGTTTGTGGTAATAACCTTTCCATACCTATTAGGGCATTTCCGACGACAAGATTTACGTTGACGATCCATGGTAGCGGAGTGGAATTAGGATTTTGTTCGAATGGAATCAATTACAGCCCAATAGGGGGGAAGAAGCGCGTATCATCGCGCTGATATTTACCCGCGCGTCCAGCGCTATAATCCGCGCGCCGTGCTAAATTCTGCGCTTCCGCGCCCAGCCCTCTGTCCTTTTATGTTGATTTTAAGCAATTTTCAGCGGGAAATATTTATCATTTACATAAAATACATAGCAGAAAGTGTCGAGGGATGAGAAAAACCCGTTTTCGCGAGTAAAAAAAATCGATGAAAAGGGTAATAAAATTTTGTAAAAAATATGCAAGTTTAAATACAGTACATTTAGATCAATTCACAGTATTGTATGACAAGGCTATAGTAAGTAAAATCTCTAAAAAATTCAAATTCTAAAAAAATCGAAAAATGGCAAGAGTCGCACTTTTTTAAATGCATAAAAATCTTTAAAAAACAATGTTCATCTTTACAGTACTTTATTCGGGTGACCTTTCCATCGATTTTTCTGGCGTATTATCCTTCACAAAATCGAACGTAAAAACGGGCAGTTCGTCGGCCTCGAAGCTGCGCCCTTTTTGAAGCATCGGGCGCGGCGTCAGCGAGGACGGAGGGCCTCTTAAATTGAAATTATGGTTGAATTTGATTTTGCATTTTTCACCAAAACTCTCTAATTTTTTAATTTTGTAATTTTTTAGACATTTATTTTTAACAAACCCAGTGGTGTAGGTGGTAGGCTCTGCCTCCGCGACGTCCTCAAACTGGACACTTTTCGATTTTTGGAGTTGCCCCGGAACGGCCAGGCAGCTGAAAATGTACAAAAATTACATCAAAAATACTCGATCAGAAATTCATATTATGAATGAAATGCAAATATTAAGAGACTTCTAATTCGATTCAATGAAATGACTTTAAAAACTTAAATTAAAATAATTAATGTCATTAAAATTAAAATTAATCACATTTTCCTTAAGTTAAATTGAGCTAATTTACATGCGATACCTATGCAATCTGGACTGCCCCTGATCGGCCGCCATTTCGGCTGGATCGTTCAGCTGGATGCTCCGGGATTTGTATTGCAGCGGACTTTGGACGGTCAGCAGCCTGGAAAGATAACTTTTTTTCTAAAAATAAGGTTATATTCGGTAAATTTTATCTTCCGATTCCTTTAAAAACATTGAAAATTCGAAGTTGGACTTTTAAGCTATGGATTTTGCCGGCAGGGTCCCTTTAAAAACATGAAAAATAATAAATTTTAATTCTTGGCTATAGATTCTGCCTTCCCGGTCCCTTAAAATGGCTGTCTGGCTCGAAGCAACCCACTCGATGCTGGCTTTCGACGTTTTCCGATCTGCCTCTTCGGGGATCGAGTCATCAAACAGGATCGATCGGGATTTGTAGCGCATTGGACTCTGCACCGCTAGCGTACTGTAATTGCAGTTTTTTGTGCGTTTTGAGGAGATAGCCTACCTATTATTGCTGCTCTTCCTTTCGCCAACCACCCCGACAATCTCCTTCTCGCCGTCCTTTTCGGCAAGGTCGATCTTGAGCTCGAGCTAAAAAATTCATAATTTAATAAAAACCGAAGATGTACACAGAAAAACAAAAAATGTTATGCGAATTTTAAGATCTACCAGATCCTGAGTGGGCGGCTGCTCAGATCGGGATCTTCTGCGGTCCTTTAGGAAAGCTCGACCGTGGCCGCTGGTCATCTAAAGGAACTCTTAGCTCTCTCACTCTTTCTCACTATCTTTCTCTCTCGCTCTCTCTGTCTCTCGCCCTCTCTCTCTCTCACCTCTTCATAGAAACTGTCCATAAATTGTTGCTTCTGGAGTTTGTGTGGGGAGCGTGGGGGCGGGGTTTCGGGCTGAAAAACTGGCTATAGCAAGCATCGACTATCGTATGCTCCGTACTACCACGTACTAACGTATCCTCTATTTACCAGTCTTTACAGTTGCGTACTGCTGCGTGTTTTAGGATTACGGTGCTTTTCATATTCAGCCGTATTCCACCGGGCTACGGTAATGGCTCAAGTTTTCAATCGTAACCTGGTGTATGATACCGTAATCAACTGTGACTAAACGTATCCACGCGTACTCTACCGTATCGGAAATACTATATTGAAACGCATTCGACCGTATCCAAACGTACTTTAACGTTTCCAAGCATACGCTACCGTATCCAAAAGTGGTCTAGCGTATCGAAACGTGCTCTACAGTATCCAAACGTACTCTACCGTATCCAAACGTACTCTTCCCGTATCCAAACGTAGTCTACCGTACCCCAACCGTACCTCCATCTCTGGCCCTCCTCCTCCTCCTTTCGACGACATATCCGCCACTTTCCGCTTCATTGAAGGCTCTCTCAATCGATGCGACAATTTCTTCAGTCTTCCCATCGCTGATTTATCCGATTGTAGCTTCTCTTTATGGCGACGGTACTCTCGGATTGTCTCTTCTAGATGTTGCTCTTTTTCCTGAAAAAAACTAATATTTTCGAGTCTCCTGAACAAACCAAGTCAATCCTCCGCTTCTCCAGCATATATTTTCTCCGGCTTTTCGAGACACATATCCAGAACAACTTTTGTATGTAGATGATCATCTCCACGCAAGTGATGACCGACATTCCGAAGCACAGCCCCATATTACCGCCAATGTTACCTAGGGTGGTACGGTAGAGACTAGGGACTGTGGACTCACTGAGCATTGTGGAGACATCGCTGCCCTTGACCTCCTCGAACTTGGTGTACGACAGTTCACGGTAGAAAATCGACACCATGACGAAGTTTTTTCTGTAAAAAAACCGATACAGTCAATTTTTTGCGGTGCTGGAGTGAGGAAGGAGCGAGAGAGAGATAGAGATATGGAGAGAAAGAGAGAGATAAAGAGAGAGATAGAGAGACAGATAGAGAGAGAGAGAGAGAGAGAGAGAGAGAGAGAGAGAGGGAGAGAGAGAGCCCTACTCGATCCTCTGATCATCCCATTCTCCATTCTGTTCCTTCAGCCATTTCCTCGCTCCCTCCGAGAAGTTGAAGCCGTAGCTGTTGTACGCGTGATATTCCCAGTTTTCGCATTCCGGCGGGCAATCCTGACACCACGTCTCGAGGTCTGGAAGTAGATTGCGTAATCGATTACGGGAGCGTAAGAATACGAGTTAGATGGCGATTATTATTTGCCTTTTGATCAGTCCGTAGACGCGAATTCAGTAGCGGAATCGATTACGGTAGTTGAACAGAATTACGTGTCGTGATTCCATACTTCCTAGTCCCTTTAAAACCGACCTTTATACAACGAAGTGCGCGTCTGATTCAGGCAATTGTAGAGTTGAAGCGGAGTGCAGGTTTGATAGACTGAAATAGGGATAGTCGCTCTCTCTCTCTCTCTCTCCCTGGTTCTCTCTCTCTCGGTCTCTCTTTCTGCCTGTTTTTCCCACTCTCTCCCTTTTCTCTCACTGTTTCGCTCTATATCACTCTCTTTCACTCTCGCTATCTCTCACTCTCACCATCTCTCACCCTCGCTCTCGCTTTCTCGCTTTCTCTCTCTCCCTCTTTCTCTTTCTCTCTCTCTCCCTCCCTCTCCCTCCCTCTCCCTCTCTCTCTCTGGCTCTCTCTCTTTATAGGGAAATTCCATACCTTTAATAGAATTATACAAAAACGGAGCGCATCCGCAGCTCTGTTGAAAATAACGCGCCCGGCACAGGGCACGACAATTCTTTCGAGAGTACGGTAGGTGGGGCGCGATATCCCTAATGACAACATAAGTTGGAAACAGTAGCAATGCGTACTTGTACTTTTCCGGCCAATCCTCCACACACTCGCCCCAGTCGTTTTGGGGCAGGCGTTTAAACTGAAAACGGGTTCATTTTTCATATTTGCAAGGGTTGCTCTTCTCGAATCTAAATTCTTAAAGGGTGTTATAAGCTGGAATTTAGCCCATTTCTACCATTTTCTAACATCGTACTGTTAACTGTTCTACATAAATTATCCTTATATTTTCATTTTTCCAAAAAATGTGGATGTTATAATTTTTTCGAATATCTAACCTTTTCCGTTTCGATCGATGAGTACACTCGACTGCCCGGGCTGACAGAAATACCTTCCGACGTGATGAACGACATCATTTTTCTGAAAATTGTCATATCAAAGGATTCCTTCTGCGAGTTATTCCAACAACACTCTAGAGCCCGTTTGCGTTCGACGAGCGGTCAACTGATCGGCTTTATCTCGCCATTTCCCTCCTTTTTCAAACGTATCAAATGTAACCTACCTGTCGTGCACGTAGAAGCGGAAGCCGTTCTCAAATGAATTCGTGAATACTGGATCGGATTCAGCTGGAATTTGGAAATTTTTGCGATTTATCGAATGGGTGCGAAGCCAGACATCAGCCATATGATGCCACGATGGCGCCTCTTTACGACTGCTTCTCTCTCTCTCTCTCTCTCTCTCTCTTTCTCTCTCTCTCTCTCTCGCTTTGCCCGAATCTCAGCGCACTTAGATACCGCCGGTATATACGAGTCCATGCCACAGACGCACTTTTTTATGACTAGAAGCAACTCACTTCCGCTGCCCCTATATATTTCGCCGAGCTGCGAGTCGAGCAGGATTTGCAAGCCGGAATATTCACCGGGCGAGATTTGCTTCTTCATCTCGCGCGTTTCCCAGAGGCTGATCGTGTAGCATCTGGAATATGGGGTACAGGCAGGAAACTATAGAGAGAGAGAGAGAGAGAGAGAGAGAGAGAGAGAGAGAGAGGGCGGACAGAACGAGTGAGAGGGAGATGCGAGAGAGGGAGAGAGAGGGAGAGAGAGGGAGAGAGAGTGGGAGAGAAAGAGAGAGAGAGAGAGAGAGAGAGAGAGAGAGAGAAAAGAGAGTGGATGAAAAAGAGAGAGAGAGAAAGAGAAAGAGAAAGAGAAAGAGAGAGATATCACCCACTTTCCGAGCGACGTCACCGTCTGCTGTGCCTTCGAGCAGCAATCGAATTTTATCCCCGAAAACGAACACATCTTCATCAGATCCTCGCATTTATACCTGTAGAATATTTTTATTCTTTAGTCTTTACAATTTTTCATTACCCGCCCTGCTCGAAAAAGTCGTTGACGGTGTAGGGTGCGTTGCGCTGAAATGCCTGGAACTCGCCGTCCATCTTGAGGAGCTCTTCGCCCTAAAAAGCGTACGGTAGCTGAGAAAATTGATTCCAAAAACACAGAAAAATGCCGATAAAAACCTGAAAAAGCGGAAATTACCGTATATTTTGTATGGAAAATGTGGGTTTCCTGAAAGGTACAAACTATAAAAACACAAAAAATAGCGCAATTAATTTTTCCTTGGGGTTTTAAAAGTTTTTATGTATTTTTAATGGCATTTTAAAATGTTCTTTTGGTGTTTGTGTTTTAAGTTATTTATTGAGTTTAGAAAATTACTTTTTACGGAGTTTATACCAAGCTTTTTGAAATTCCCCGGTTATTTAATTACTAAAAATAGTCAATAAACATTAATTAATTATTGTGACAAATGGCGATAAAAATATCGAATGAAACCCCAATTTTAAATTTAATTATGTACATTTTAATGCCTTTTTTCAGTGCCACAGGTAGGCTTTTAACGATTTTTTTACTTTTTGAAAGCTCAATATATTTAACTGTTTTTCCTCTGTAAGCTTAGCGTTTAAAAATAAAACTGTGCATCTCGATATTCAATTTCTACCATGCGAAAATTTCATTCCAATTTTTGCAACAAAAAGTACTCACATTCGCGGCGCTCAGAAAGGCCTGTAGTTCGGCGTTGGATTGGACAAGGTATTTGAAGACCGAATCCGAGAATGTGCCAGTTCCATTCACTCGTTCCAAGTATTCCCGCGTAATCGGGTTATAATTACATAGCGTAACGAGTGGAAAGCGGAGTCCCTCATCCGAATTTTCGAATGTCACCTTTGCTTCGACTGGTCTTTCAATGTGCGTGCCGACGATGGTGCCGACCTAGAAATATGCGGGACTACGGTAGGATTACGGTAATTTCCGGCTTTTAAAGGGATGGCGCCAGATACCTGATAGAGCAGCAAACACCCAGAAAAGACCATAATCAACCGCCACAGCCATTTGTACATGCTTTTCCCGCGATAAGCGCGTAGAGGGCCGTGCATCGTTGTGATTCCTGGAAAATCTTTTTTTCTTTCATCTTCATTCTTCTTTTTTTAGCAATATTACAGACTGCGTGTGTTAAAAATACGGATCTTTTGCATTATCGGAGGGGGCAACTTTTTTTGGTCAAGTTGTGCTGGACAAAACTAGCGGAGGTTTATATCGAAAAATACAGAACTGTTTTTTACTGCAAAAATTTAATTTACAACAACTATTTATACATTCTTATGGCCACTTACCACAAAAATGCTCCGTTTCCCGGCCCCATGATCCGATGTCTTCCGGCTGAAATTTTCTGTTTTCAAGATTTTTGGGAATTTTTTATTTTTTAATCAATTCAAACAATTTAAAACCCCTTTCAAAACTCATAAAAATTTACATGAATATGCCGTCTAAAGTTCTCCACGGGAATCGTCACGACGAGCTGCTGGATTTTGGTGGTAATCGATGAACGGCGCTCCTCTTTCCTGAATCTAGTCATTTTTCGGATTTTAAGGGGTTAGGAAAGCCACATTAAGCTTATATTACAGCACCAACAGACTACAAAAAGCAACTATCGACAGCAAGAAAAGCGCTTAAGGCGAGAAAGCCGGTTAGAAAAGCTGTTTTTAGAAGCCGAAAACTTTAGATTCTTCTTACCCGTCATCCTCCGGTTTCAGGAAATTGCTAAAATGTAGAGTTTGTCCGAGAGCGAATCAGAGAAAGTGAGTGAGTGAGGGGGAGAGCGAGAGCGAGAGAGAGCGAGAGAGAGAGAGAGAGAGAGAGAGAGAGAGAGAGCGAGAACGAGAGACGTAAATTCACCAACTAACCTATTCGGATGGACCTGAAATTTGCCGAGATCGCCGGTGCTGTGCCGCCGCTTGTGCAGACTGTCATTTTGCATGAGCTTTAAAAAGCATAAAAATTACGACATAAACTGAAAAAAACACGGATTGAAAAAATGCAATGAAAAGAAATTTAAAAGTTAATTTAATTGGATTAAAAATCCTCAAAATCATTTTTACATTCGAAAATGCAATAAAACACGCGGTAGAAATCGTGCAGAATCGCAAAAAAAAAGCCGCCCACCTCAAAAAAATATGGGTGGGAATGGGGGCAAAGATCCGAGATTTGCAGCGAAAATCGATATTCGATAAGAAAACTTTATAAAAAGTTACTTTTACACTAATCTAGTCTCTAAAACCCCAAAAAAATGCATAAATTACCGCAAAAACAACGCAAAATCTAAGATAAAATAGGATTTTTCGCCATTAATGGAATTTTTTATCTTCCGAAAACTAGTCTCTACAGTACCGCCAAAAACCCCCAAAAATGCAAAAATTACTGGATCCAATCATACCAAAAATTGGCCTGAAAATTGGGGCGCCTGACAAGCAATAATAACACCAAAAAACAGTGTGATTTTGTTGGAATGTGCGCTCGGAGAGCAATTACACGATTGATAGACCAAACTTTGTCAGGTGTCAAGAGGACAGTGACGGAAATGTGTTTTTCCACTTCAAAAAGCCCCAAATAAAGTATTCCTTTTTTTAAGCTAATCGTCGCCCCAAAAAAAACCTGACCCTGTAATAAAATTGGCGAATTTCGCTTTTTAAAGGGACCGGAAAGACAAAAACTTAAAACTGGCGCCTAGAACGAATCTTAAAATCATGCTAAAATCCACCCATACCTCTTTTAAAGGTGCTAGAAAGGCTGAAAAATCAACACCTCTGATCTACTGGGTATCGACAGCTACGCAACGCGCTTAATTACGCTTCACAAATTATAGCAAAAGAAAACACCAACTTTGAAATGGCTGGAAAGCACAAAAAACCTGAAAATTTGGCGGATTACGCACGTACGTAATCGTACGTTCCGATTTCGTAAAACCTTGTAGAACGATTTTAAAGGGACTAGGAAGCACGAAAATCTACCCCTTCCCACTGCTCGGTATCGACAAATACACAAAACGATAAATCTCGCGCCCAAAAAAATCATTAGCGTATCGAAATAAGACGGTAGATGGGATTTAGAGCTTTGCGTAGCTGTCTAGACCTAGTCAACCTGTGGGGTCGATTTTCACACTTCCCAGTCCCTTTAAAAAGATTTGTAGTCTTTGGGGCGTTTTTAACGGGGTTTTTTCAAAATAAAAAACCTCTAAAAAGTACACGCTAACCTTTGGAACTACCACAAACCGCCCAGCTGTACTTTTACCTAGCAGCCCCGCGTCAAAAATTTACGGGTGAGAACCCAGAGCCGTGGCGGCGCGCGCGTACGTTTTGAAGATGAGGAACAGCTGTGAGAAGGGGGACAAGGGAAGGCACATAACAATCCGCAACACTCTCTCTCTCTCTCTCTCCCCTCTCGCCCCAAAGAAAGTGTCAATTGGAAGGAAGGGGAAGGTGTGAACGGACGCTCGCCACACAGCACTGACAAACAATAATCACAAAAGATCCTACGGCAACCGGGACAGCCGGAAACATGGATTTCTTCCGATTTTTGGGTGGCTGGCGGCCAACATAAAATCCCTTAAAATTTTGAGTGGTTTTATAAGTTCCGGTGAGAGAGAGGGGTAGCGAGCGAGAGTTAGAGGGAGACAGCGAGAGAGCGAGTGATAGCGAGATAATGAGTGGGAGATATAAGAAAGAGGGAGAGAGCGGGAGAAAGACAAAGCGATAGGGTGCGAGGGTGAGTGGGAGATAGAGAGCGATAGGGAGAGTGGCAGTGAAAGGTAGACCGCAAGGGAATGAGAGAACAAGAGAGTGAGAGATATTCAAATTTTATTATTAAAATGCTAATCACAACAACATCCACATAGTTCTACAGGCTATCAAATTAGAATTTTTTAGATGCTGATTTTGGAAATTGCAAGCAAATCCCGTCACTGGGATTTAGCGAGTAATCGGTACCACCAAACTCAGCGAATCCCCTTATCAAATTTGGACGATGTTCAAATGGGGGGAATGATCTTGAGAGCGGATTCCTCGGGATTTCGGGTCGGTCAGATCAAAAACAAGGAACTGGCAGGTTTACGGGTGAATTAAAAGGGTTTTGATACCAAGCGGGAGAGAGAGTGCGCGTCACGATAGAGAGGGTGAGAGAGAGAGAGAGACAGAGAGAGAGAGAGAGAGAGAGAGAGGGAGAGCGAGAGAGCGAGGGAGAAAGAGAGAGGGAGAGCGAGTGAGAGAGAGCGAGAGAGCGAGAGAGAGAGAGAGAAAGTGATAGTAAGCGAGATACAGAGAGCAAGAAGGGGCGCGAGACAGACAGAGAGAGAGAGAGAGAGAGAGAGAGAGAGGAAAGAAAGAGAGCGCGAGAGCGAGAGCGAGAGAGACTTCCTAGTCTCTTTAAAGGTACCGGCAAGTCAGGAATGTCGAATTTTTCGCTTCTTCTCTTTGTAATTTCATGCCGTCCCCGAATAAACCTACAAACGCGTTGTGCGTGGCGGTGCGTGTACAGATAAGTGAAAAAATCAGGCAAAAACAATCCGGTCTAATTCCGGACCGGAAAACGTAGCATGGCGGGATGGCACTATTGTGGTGGACCATGGCGAGAGAGATAGAGAGATATGCAGAGAGGTCAGCTGTGTGAGTGTGTGTGGCCACCCGCAAGTAGTACAGCCAAAAGGAACGGAAGGAGCATTGGGGGGCAGCCGATCATCATCCCTCACACTCCGAGGGACTAATTGATGGCTGGAAAAAACGGGGCAAAATAGTCATGGGATAACGACAAAGGGTATTTTTAAGGGACGGCGACTTCAAGGAGTTCAGAGTAAGGAGTTCGTTCGATAGATCTTGAAATTCTGAACAAATCCAGGCCTTGAAAATTTGCTGAATGACTACGGTCTTCAATCGGGCGAAAAATCGGCAAAATCGACCCCTTCAGAGTAAGTTTCTCGGCTATTTTTTGGAAGAAAAACTTGAAAAGCCTAAGAGACAAACCTGGAAAAGCTTTTTTAGGCTACAGATTGGCAGTCAGACAATGCCGCGTGTCACGTCGAATGACGGCTGTCTCTGACCTCACCTCTTTCGTTCCTCCTAGACCCAATAACCGGCTTCTTCCGGGCCAGCTCGATGTCTACAGAGGGCCCTCTTATCGTTCCCCGATTTGTTGACCGTACCAAAGGGGCAGCTTGGCAGCAGAAAGTCGTTTTCCCGGAAAAAACGTCTGCGTACACCAAAAGCTATGAAGAAAAAAAAATTGCATGAAAAGAGTGTTAGAAAAGAAATAAAAATTGCTAGCATAATTCCACCCTAAAATAGCAAAAAGCCTACGACACCCGTGATTCCCAAGCCGTCTCCGATCCAAGTACTAACCGAGCCCAACGTTGCTTAACTTGGCAGATCGGACGGGATGCCGTGCTCAACGTGGTATGGTCGTAGGCGAGGGGAAGGGACAGGGAAAAGGGTAGAAGAGACGTTGTGAGATCCCCTAGAACCCAAACTATCTTGGCGCCCCTCACCGCCTTACCTCGCCTACGACCAGACCACGTTGAAAGCACGGCATCCCGTCCGATCTGCCAACGTTCAGAGACATAAGATCGGAGCAATCGAGTTAGTCTTTTGCCATTCTTAGCCCGTCTCCTAGTCTCGATTGCCTCTGCTAGGCTTTTTGCACTCCTTGAGGGTATGCCAGCCAAAAAAAAACAGTTTTTGAGCGTCTAGAATTCCTAAATAATCTCTGCTAGGTAGCTTTTTTACCGTTTCTAAAGCTTCTACTGTAGCTGCTACACTTCTTCCCGCCAATCCAGCCAAATCTCATGCCTTATGCTTCGTATTTGCTGTTTGTTAGTGTCTGTCTGTGTGTGCATGTGTCTGTTTTGTCGTATCCGCCCTGCCTGTCTGGCCACAATTCGTAACAAATGGCTGTGAGGGCTCGGCTTCGCGTACGGGGCACTACTCTTTACACACACCGCGGCTTTGTGGCCTAGGGGCATGTCTTGGCTTTGGGGGAGAAGCCGAGGGACGTGTTTTTTGTGAGTATTTTGAGTGTGTATTGACTGGCAGAGGGGGGCGGGGGTCTCGAGGAACACGGATCATTTGTCACAAAGCGCCGAGATCGATTTGTTAGGAGGAGGAGGATAAGCGAGGAACGAGGGGATCAAGCATCAGCAAGAAGCAGAAAGAAAGTAGTAGGGATCGAGCGCAAAACTTTTATGGCTTAAAAACGGCCTACGCATAATTTTGCCCTACAAAAAAAAAACCAAATGGCAACAAAATTAGAAAAATTAGACTAGCAAAGCGCCCAAACTCCTATTAAGAGTTATCGGTATATTTTTATTTGGTTCCTGTTCTAACTACTACAGGGTGTCCCAAAAAAGACACCGGCCGTATTTCTCTATTTCGGGTCCGATCAATTTGAAAATTTGCACAGAGGTAGCGAAGCCAATTTCCCATGAAACTGAAAGTTTCAGCCCCATCGGTTAGCGGATTTTAAAGTTATAACGAAAATACTTTTTATTTTTTATTTAATATGGGGACTTCTGCAATTTGCATCAAAAATGTGCGTAATTTTCTCATTTACGAGCTGATTTTGCATAATTTTTGCCGAAAATGCCAGTTGCTGTTTTGCGCTTCGTAAGAACGGTTGCGTAGGAAGTAAAATGATCCACAAAACCGTCAGATATAAGAAACCAGTATTGTAACATACGTTTACCGGTTTTTTTAATTTGTTTTCGGGTTACGCATAGATTTAAAGCCGCGATTTGAATTTAAGCATTAATTTGGCGCTAGTCAAATGCTGGGTCGAGTCCAAGGCAGGTCAAACTGACCAAAACTTCAATAAAATGTGTTTGAGTGCTCGAAAAAACTGTTGTTTTCACGGTATTTTGTTGATCATGCGCAATCGTTCTTACGAAGCGCAAAACAGCAAATGGCCTTTTTCGGCGAAAGTTATGCAAAATCAGCTCGTAAATTGACAAAATTACGCACATTTTGATGCAAATTGCATAAATCTATATATTAAATAAAAATAAAAATTATTTTCGTTATAACTTTAAATCCGCTGACCGATGGGGCTGAAACTCTGCTGTGTTCATGGGAAATTAGCTTCACTACCTCTGTTCAAAATTTCAAGCTGATCCGACCCGAAATAGAGAAATGCGGCCGGTGTCTTTTTTTTTGGGACACCCTGTATATTTCCCTGCAGTTTTAAAGGGGCTGCCGAAGGCATGTGTGTCGACCCCTCATCAACAAATTGGCAAGTAGCCAACAGGGGGAGAGCGCCCTGGGAGAGGGGGGCGCAGAGACGTTTTCTTTCCAGCGCGTAACCAATTTTGACTATGCCGTCGGTATCCCTTTACGCGTCTTAAAACGCAAAAATTTAAATGGTCAATTTTGCAAACTTCGGAGAAAAGCGTAAAGATATCTCTAAAATCGCTTGAATGATTTATAGCTCTTTCGAAATGAAATCTGAAAGACTGTACACCGAAATGATTGGCTTTTTAGTCCTCTGTCCATTCCGAAAACTGGATTCCTGATTGGGAAAAAAACTGCAATTTACCTCCGAAATATGGAGAATTTTGAGTAATATAAATATAGACGCTACTCTCTAAAATGACCGCAGATTACAGGTGATCCTAGGGGGAAAACAATAGCGTTCGTAGCGTTCGTTCCGGACGAAATTAGAGAAATTCAAGAGAGATATTGACTGTTGATATGCATGAGATTAGCTCGGCTGTTTGTTCCGATGCCAG
>CATQJA010000862.1:0-76883 GCA_958295435.1 Mesorhabditis spiculigera
ATTCCGCGCCGCACTAATGACGAATCTACACTCGGTGATGGATATATCATCCGGGTTATTTAATGGAACGCTACTGTACCTAATTATATTCTGCACCACGAAGTCGTTTCGCAACTACTCGATCATTTTGGGATGGTAAGGGCGTTAAAGGCAAAGAGCATCAACTGAAATTTTCAGTACGACCCTCACCGAATTTGTACTGGGGTTGTCGGCTGGATTTACGATGACTAGGTAAATCAATCAAGAAGTGTGGGGGAAATATAGTAATGTAATTTAAGGACGATACCAGTCGAATATACGCTCGTCTACCAATTCCACGGTCTATGCCGCAAGTTGTCAGCCCAGATTTGCATGGATGGTGGGTTCAGGGGCTTGGGAGCGCAGAATTCGCCACTCTAGTCGGCTGGGTTTAGCATGATATCCGCGCAAAAATAAGCGCAAAGCCATGCTCGAAATATTCTTTAAAGCGATGATGACAGCTGATTTTCCATCAATTCAGATCCGCTACGTCATTTTAGCACACGCAGTCATCGTCCACTGCTTCGCCTACAACTACACGCTGCTGCCGTTGTCATTTTGGTATGTTTCGTAGCTTGAAAAGTCTGCATACATCTCTCGCTCCCTCCCATTCTCTATCTCTCTCTCTCTCTCTCTCTCTCTCTCGAACTCGTTCAGAAAAGCCTTATCTTCAAGGTACCGTCACCGCGTCTTGACAAATGGCTTGTGCAGCCCATTAAGAGTTACGTTGTATTGTTTCATTCTCTACATTCCGGCATTTCTAGTTATGGTAAAATCTAGAAGTTTAATGGTTTATATATCCAACGATCAGGTCTGCTTCGCGGCCGGAACCAGTCCTCCCGAAATCATCCACAAGATCTTGGCCGCCAAGAAAAACGGATCTCTCTATCCGGACGATCCGAATATTGCTGCCCTAATTGGATATGAGGACATGACGACTTATTAGTAGGTTTTTTCAGGCATATTACGTGTTAATAGCAGCATCAGGTTTTTGGAATTACTAGGAAACATTTATCATGATTTCTAAAATGGCATTAATTTTACGAGGCCAATAACGAGGTTGAATGGGTCTTATAAATTTTTCGAGCTTTGATAATCAGTCTTGGATATAGTAGCCTCCGAAAAATCATTTATTTTAGCAACATTGCCATCACCATGTGGATCTGTGCGCCAATCATGCCGGGGTATACGATTTCGATATACTATCGTTACCAAATCCTACAAAAACTGAAGATGGACCGCGGGATGAGCGCGAAGACGCTGAAAGCGCAGGAGAATTTGGTCAAAGTATGTATAAATTGCATCGGCCTGCCGATTTTTCTAATTTCTCGATTTATTCACCGCTATATATAATTTTCTTTTTATTTCGAAAAACGACATCCAAATTTCTTTGAGAGAACACATAAAATGAGTGCTGAATTCAGGCCCTGACGTTGCAAATGATAACGCCGTTATTATCAATGAGCCAATCCTCGGCTTTTGTTTGGATCCAGTACCAATTACCGTGAGTTTTCGACTTCCAACGCAAAGGGCAATGCAGCAAGGTTATTCAGGGCCCGATTTTAAAGGCACTAAATAGCTTGAGCATCTACACTCGGCTTGGATAGATATCGAAAACCCGCAAAAATTAAAATCAGTGTGGAAGTCGTTTGGCACGCTACATCGCGCTTTGACTATATAAAATGGCGCACGGCTTCCTCGCGTGACTTCCTAGTGCCTTTAAAATCCAGAATCGATAATCTAGTTGGTGCATTTTACATCGGCAAGCTTGCATTGATTTTTGAAGAAAGCATGGTCTGCTTCTATGTACCATTTCCAGAGGCCACAAGCACATCTTCTTCCTCGAGGAGCTCGTCTTCATCTTGGTGGCTATGGTATGCAAATTTGAGGAATTACTAATAGCCGCTATGGCGATTCTTGTTTGTGTTTGCTCCGAGGCGGCCCGCGACACGCAACGCGCGTCGAAAATCCACAGCCGTTCCTTGCCTGTCACTTTGAAACCCACTAACGCTACGGCCCGTTGTGTGTCGCTGGCATGAGCAACAGAGCAATCCATGGCCAAACAAATCCATACCATGCCTTCTATGTCCCTTTAAAACCTTTTTAGACTAGCATGCTGAACCCTTGTATTACCATCTACTACGTATTACCATATCGAAAAGAACTCCAAAAACTCCTTTGTTTCTGGCGGCGAAAGCAGGACTTTTCGCGCAGGATCTACAGCGAGGCGAAGAATTCACACACCAAGGACTCCAAATTGCAACACACAAATGAGCTTTTTTGAGCGGGAATAAAGAAATTCGTCGGAATTTTGGCAGCTGAAATAGGGGTTCAGAAACGCTAATTGGCGCCAGGCAGGTGATGATTCCTTTGGAGTTGCGTGGAGCGCTACATGGCGCATTTGATCAAAAAAGATTTTCAGAACATATTCTATCACTCGAAAAAGTGCAAAACTATTACGGTAATAGCGAAAATCGGTTCGAATAATTATTCTTTACCCAGCCATTAAATATCCATATTTTCAGAAAATTCTTAGGTTTTAAATTTATTTTTTGGCGTTCTCTAGACTACATAAAAAACTGTATTTTTATTGTGTTTTTTTTATTGTTATTAATGCTCTAATTTTGCTAAAACATGCGGATCTTACCGGTTCTTTTGCATTATCATTGGGAAGTTAGGGCGCAATTCAACTACCCCACTATTTCCTTTTTTCTAATTTTTCTAGAATAAATAGACAAATGGTTTTTATACTGTGTACGCAGAATAAAGGCGAATAATTTCCAAATCTTCATGGAAAAACCAAAACGATTTTCTGAAGCCATTTTTCCTGATGATTTTTGCTTTTGATGTTTTTATTTGATTGATTTATTTTCGCCCCAATAGTTTTTTTTGTAAGGTTGTATTTAATTTTTGGCATGTTTTTAAAACGCAAAAAATACGGTAAGAAAACGAGCCTAAAATCACCAAGCAACAAGCCCTTCCGGTCCCCGCGAAAAATCCGTTCCAGGTCCAGCAACTAAGCTCACTCAGCCGAAAATCAAATTCCGCGCAATTCCTTTTAACGCAATTCCTCTTGACACAATTCCCGCCGCAATTATGGCCTCGAGAAAATTCAACTTGCGGCCTCTCGATTTGCCACGTCCGGTCGGGGGTTCACCGACCGTTTCATGGCCCATTTTTTGTTGTTATTTCTTGCTTTTCGTGATTTCTTGCGCTGAATTTATAATTTTCCTATTCTCCGGAGAAATATCTACGTTTTGGTGTATGGTCCGGTGGGCGACGGGTGAGACGATGCAAAAATCTGGACATTGTGTCGGGTTCAACGTCTGGGATTTGCACCTTTCGAATCAAACCGTTTTCATCGAAACTTTTTCACACAGCGATTACGTCTTCCAAGAATTTGCTGACGAGCCTCTCAACAAACTTCGCAAAGACCGGCCCATTGAGATACCTTTAAAATTCCAGTCTGTGCTTCAATATATTTATCTTTTCGATTTTCCTCTCCAGCCATACGCTTCTAGCAAGCTTTTGACTCCCCTTCACTACTGATTTTTGTCTAGGCGCAGATAACCATAAAAACTCGTTATGGTGTAGATTGGTGATGCCTTTTTACCAATTTTCCCTCGCCCGCCACACGGGACGCGCCGTGGGCTCATGGAGTCTTTTTTCTGGCGAGAGCGCATACGCGTCGCGTGCCACCAGAGTAAACACTAATATACAGGGTGGCTGATAAGTACCCGGAATGACGTTAAAATTGCCGAACAAAGAAAGCTCCTTCAGTTTTATGACTTGTTTTCTTTTTTATTGTATAGCACATGGCTTCCGTAAAGTTTTTTACAACTGTTCCTGAAACATCTGACCTGCTTAGAATTTTGGCACGCCAAAATCAATCTTCGATTTTGCGGTCAGGGACGTTTTTCGCCGAACTTAAAAGTTACATATCATGAGATAGAAATGTTTTTGAAAAGTTTTCCCAACTGATCTTGCCATGGCTCCAGGCGCTGAGCATTTTGACATATTAAGAACCGGATTTGGTTGAGAGACCGGATTTTTGGGTTTTCCGATTCAGGCCATTTTTCGCGATCCGGGATTTTAGGACGAAGGATCTTTGGCCTACCAATAGCCCGGATCAGAATCTATGGGATTTTTCTGCGTGTGGATTCATAAAACAGGAGCTACCAAACATAAAAATCAACAATACAAACTATCCGCGTCGAGAATCTACCAAGATTTGGAACGAACTGTTTAGAAAATACCCGCGGCGCACAGCCATGTTCGGGCCGTCATAAATTAAATTAGATAGCAAAGCGGATGAGGGCTACATTGAAAATTTGTTACAAAAAGGAATATTTAGCATCCACTTATCATAAAAATAAATTGCTATTATTAAATTTGGGTTTACTTTTGTCGCTGTAGCCCTCTACATTTTCCGGATACCTACCAGCCACCCTGTATAATACTAATAATAATACAGCCAAAAAATCATAAACAATAATGAGGTTGCTAATTCATAGCAATAAGCAAGCTTCTTAGCTTCCTTCCTTGCAAACCGGAAATCACATGGAAATTTGCTTGCTTTCCCCATGAGGTACATTAAAGGTATACGGAAAATAGATAAGTCAGCATCAATTCTTGCCAAAACCTGGTCTGAATTTGGCAAAATCCAACCAGTTACGCCATGTTAAAACCGGATGAGGCCCAGGAGAACCATTTCCGGCCAGTTGACGGTTTTATTCCAGTTCACATTGGCCTTTATGATTCCTTTAAAGCCGGCAACTGCTCTTAATTTTTTTTGCTTTATGAAATGAGATACATTAACGCCCCCATACCCCCTACAGTATCCCAAAAAGTGAACTCTAAACCCTGTCGAAAATCCCATCACGGATGTAGTGCGCCGATCCCATTCCCCCAGCCCATTTTTTCATTTGCTGTCGAACGACTCGGAACGCCTATCACCTACCCCGCGACGTTTGCGCCCTCATTAAATATATGTGAGAAACATAAGTTCAAAGCGAGAGGGGGAGGTCGAATCACCTGCGCGCCGGCGGCGCTAATTGGATCGCCGCGGGTGCCAATCTCGCCATTTCCCAGGTGTCCCACGCCCGCCCGATTTGGCGATCTCCGTTTTTCAGCAGATTTATGCCCGTTTTTTGTTGCAGAAAATCGTCAGAAAGTTTTTTTGCAAGTGACTCATGATTTTTTAGGCTTTTATACAGGTTAGGCCTGCTCAAAACCTGAAACCGGCTCTAAATCATCCTTCTATTACGATGCATCCAGTTGCATGCTGTAATTTTCGCATTGTTTAAATTTTTGTTAACGATTTTTTGGATTTTAGAAATTTATTTGGATTCTTTGGAAGTTTATTCTCGCCTTGGATACCGTACTTAAAGTTAGTGGTTCCGCTCGGGGGCTTGAAGTTGTGATTGAAACCCGGGTTTCTGTCTTTTTTTTGCTGTCGGCTGTTCCAATACTATAATTTCAAGTTTTGGGTCCCAAATTAATGGAAAAAATGTGGGATGAGAATAATGTCTCCAATTCAAGAGAGAGAAAGAGAGAGAGAGAGAGAAAGAGAGAGAGCGTCTTCCAGCAGTTCCTCTTGCAATCATCGTTTCTCTGAACCCTTTTTTACCGGCTACATAGCAGCAAATTCCAGGACCCAAACCGATGAAAATCCGCAGCCCGAAATTTTGGAAACTTTTTTATTAAAATGTGTCTTTTCTTGAATTGAGCATCGAGCTGATACAACCCCCGCAAATGAACTATGAATCCGTTCGGGACATCTCCCTCGGGAGAATGAGTGTCCAGTTACAGAATCGGATAAATCACAGGCGAGCCGAATGATCATTCGATTTAGCGCGGTTTCTCGGCATTGTTTGTTCGCTAATGCTTCGCTGGCTACCGTAGGCAGCGTCTTTGGAAAAGTAACTCTTCATTTTCCTTTTTTTACTTTTTTAGTGTACAGTGTGTCCCAAAACCCCCCCCCTCGGCATTTGGGCGCCTTCTATCCGATCGGGGCCAAATTTTTACCAGTGATGGGGACCCATAAAAACTATGTGCAGCCGAATTTTTTAAGCAAAATATTGTAAGACAAAAAAGTTAAATTGAAATTAAGGTTTATTTTGCCGATTTCACTAGGATTTTGATGGATTAGGGCCTCGAAATGTTTAGCAAAACTGAAGAGGGCACTTTTTTCCACCCGGAGGAATTTTTTGATTTACGAAAATTACGTCAAAAACGGGACTTTCCATCAATTTTTATTATCAAAACGAACAGAAACGGACCCGAAAATGACGACTTTTGGGAAAATTACTCAAAATCGGCATGCTAATTGCGAAAACATAGCGAAAAATTGGTACTAGCGTTTCCCAAAAATCAGTTTTTTAGCGATCACTTTTTTGTTTTATAGTATTTTGCTTAGAAAATTTGGCTGCACATAGTTTTTATGGGTCCCCATCACTGGCAAAAATTTGATCCCGATGGGATAGAAGACGGCCAAATGCCGAGGGGGGTTTTTTTGGGACACCCTGTAGAGAAGCGATGTCGCAAACCTAAAATACCTCAATCTTGCAGAGTCGTCGTATTGAGTTCACCTAAAACGGAGTACAAGATTGAAATTTTCCCGCTCTTACCGTATCCGTCGGAGACTACCATAGTTTTTTCTGCTGTGTTGAGCTCAAAGCTCAAATTAAAACATCTAACCCAATTTACGGTGCACTTTCAAATGGCGTTAATCAAATCTAGTAGTTGATGTGTGTTTCCTTGAAAATAAATTTTGATTTTTAAAACCAATTTTTATCCGGTGGTACTTTATCTGGCTACCGTATCAGCTCGCTTTTCAGGGCTTTCTTACACCAATGCTCAAATTAAATCATCCAATCTGGTATTTGACGCCAGATCGAATTTTTTAAGTTGATTTTATAAAATTGTTCATCCCCCCTCCTCCTTGAAGTTCCAAGGGTGTCCCCGTGCCAATCAATTTATTCCAGCGCCATGCCGGACCTACCCTTTACCCCGACACGCGCTACAATAATGAACAATCTCCACACGGCCCTCGACATCTGTTCCGTGTTGTTCAACGGACCGCTACTGTTTTTGATCGTGGTTTTCACGAAGAAGAGCTTTCGAAGCTACTCCATTATACTAGGATTGTAAGTTTTTACTAAATAACTTTTAATAGTACGAACCTGAAATTTGATAAAACGATGTTTTTAGCATGACGCTGGCGGATTTTGTGTTGGGTTTCGCCGGCGGGTTTACGGTGGCTAGGTAAGAGTTTCTATCGACATTTTCCTAATTTCAGAATTTAATCAAATTTTAATAAATTTTGAGAAAACAATAAAATCTAACCTTGAAAGGTATGATACAAATGTGTACTTTAAGGTCGATACCAGTCGGCTACACGCTAGTCTACCAATTTCACGGCACTTGTCGCAGTACCTCAGCGGAAAGCTGCATTAATGGTAGGTTAACTGTTTCCGGCTTCGCTTAAAAGTTTTAAAATTTTATATAAGTTTGCAATAACACAGTCTCGACTTAATCATGGCTGATAAAATGTTAAAAACAAAAAATCCTGCTTCAAAACGCTAAAAAGCTGAAAACATGAATTTTTCGGATTTTCAAAAATTGTTTACTAGTAGTATAATGAAGTAGGTGATCTATAATAGATGTAAAATAGATCAAATAATAATTTATTAAATATCCGGAAACTACGATTTTAATGGTGATAACAGTATTCAAGCTCCAATTAGGCCTCGCCGTCATCTTGCACTGCTTTTCGTTCATCTACACTTTATTGCCGCTCGCGTTTTGGTAGGTTATTTGGTTCAATTTTACGATGATTGATTTATCTCATCTCGCCCTCTCTCTCCCTCCCTCTCTCTCTATCTCTCGCCTCTCGCGTTGTGAGAATTCGCTAGTCCTAACTTTAGGTACCGCTACCTCGTCATCAAAAACGAATCACGCAAGAAGCTGCGCGTGTTTCTCTATTGTCTGGTGTTGTACATTCCAGCTGCCGTAGGCATGGTAGGAGGAAGCTGACCCCTCATTAAACATCTATGTTTTGCGCAGGTGGGGTTCGCAAAAGGGACGAGCCCGCCGGAAGTCATCCGCAAAATCTTGGCGACGAAGAAAAACGGCTCCCTGTACCCAGACGATCCCGAAATTGCCGTGATAATGGGTTATGAGGATATGACGACGCAGTAGTGAGTTTTAGACTTGAAACTGTTTAATTGAAGCACATAATAGCGTCATTTTCAATATTAAAAAAGGTACCAAATTCGCATATTCTCTACTGACACAAATTTGTTCCATTTTTCCGAACGTTTAGAAAATTGTGATAAGTCGCAATACGTAGGCAGTTCGAAACAACGCAGTATTTGAAAGTATCGAAGCTCTAAAAATTGCTTGAATCAATTTTTATTGTATGTAACATTTTTTATTTTTTATTTTTATTTATTAAATTACAATTTATTTAAAAGAAGCTTTTCTGATACTCGCCAAAATCACGGATTTTTGAGTTTCCAAGCTTTTTATACTTTTCATAAAATTTTGGCTATCGATGAATTCAATTTTTTTCAGTAACCTAGCCCTCTCCTTATGGATTTGCGCACCGATCATCCCAGCCTATATGATATCCATTTACTGCCGATTCCGAAGTCTGCGTCACTTGGACAAAGACAGCGGGATGAGCGGCAGGGCGAAAAAGGCGCAGCGGAGCGTACTAAACGTGAGTTGACGTTTTTAATTTACCACTTTTTATGCATGCTTATTTTAATCGATAAAGGAAATAGAATAGATCTTCGATTGATCCTGAACACTATCTAATTCCGCGTTATTAAAATTCCTAGAGTGCTGGCCCGTCTACGTTTTTGATCATTAAAATTTCAGAAATATGAATTATGTAGAACTTGCGTTGCAACAAAAACCTTTAATAAAAATTTAATGGGCTTTTATTTAGGCAGTAACCTTCCAACTCTTCACCCCTCTCCTCGCCATCAGCCAATTATTCGAACATTTCTGGATACAATATCAGCTACCGTAAGGTTTTAATGTGGTCTAGGAGGAAGGCAAGCTAGCAGAGGCCATTTTTAAGCTCAACCTCGGCCTTCTGATACTCATTAGACTTTTTTAGAGGTCACAGCAGCCTTTTCTACCTCGAGGAGCTGCTCTTCATTTTTGTTTCCTTGGTAAGAACGCGAAAATTTTTCGAAAAATCTGTTTTTAGTCGAGCACGTTGAACCCAATCATCACCATCTTCTGCGTGACTCCATACCGAAAACAAGTCGAAAAGCTCGTGCTCGGCAAAATTCTGGGAAGAGAGGTGGAAACGACGAGGATCTACAGCGAGGCGACAAATTCGGCGACGAGTAAGCCCTCGGCATCGCATCAACAGGCGGCTGGAGGGATATAAATTTTGCGAAAGATAGAGAAATAAATATCTTTATGTAACATCAATGTAACGAAAAATTAAGATTTAAGTAAGTATATGGAGCGAGCAAGAGCGCCCGAGAGAGACAGAAGGCGGGCGAGAGATAGCTAGGGTTGAGATAGAGAGCGAGAGAGAGAAAGAGAGAGAGCGAGGGAGAGAGGGAGGGAGAGAGAGCGAGAGTGAGAGATAGCGAAAGAAAGAGAGAAAGCGAGAGAGCGAGAGAGAGGGGGGGAAGTGGGAGAAAGAGAACGAGAGAGTAAGAAGAAGTTTCGTGTCTGAAAATCCGAACGACTTCGGGGAAATTTCGATAGGTCGATGACCAGGAAAGGGGGCAGCCCCCGCTCCCTCCTTCTTGCCATTATTTGGGGAAAGCCGTGAAGCTGATGAATAATTAATCCTGTCTCGATGGCCCAAGGCCCCAAGGTCTTCTAAGGATTCTCTTCCCGAATCCAAACTACGTTTTAGGCACTTACTTCAAAGGGCTTCAAATTCCACTTTCCAGATTCTTTTTCAATTTTCTCGAGTCCTGACTTGTCCAACTCTACCAGATACGTCTGGTACATTTTAGGTCACGCGTAAAATCACTTATATCAAACCCAGCCAAATGACTTTCCAAGAAAAACTCTGTTATTTTCACTTCACACCCAATTTCCGCCTATTCATCCCCCCCTCGCTACGACCACCGTATTCCCAGCATTATTGACGCGTGTAAAACGCGAAGTCTGACTTTTCGTAGCCATCACTAACTAAATGCCCTTTTTCCATGTAGCACAATAATACGGATTTTGTTAAGGACATGTGCTTGGTGAAGGATATGAAAATAGTGCGTCAAGGAAATCAAAGTTATAAGGAAGTCTTAAAATTAAGTAAATACGGTGTAATAATAAAAACACTGACACTTTTCAGGATATTTTGACTTCCGGGCTTACAAAACGTTTCAGTTTGCCTCCTTCGTTTGTCAGTCTGTCAGTCTGTCGCCAGTTTTCCTATCCTTTTTCAGTTTCGGCTTGCTTTCGCTCTTTCTCCTGTCTGTCTTTCTCTCTCTCCCCTCTCTCCCCGCTCTCTCACTCCCTCATGTCTATCTCTATCTCTCTCCATTTCTCTCCATATCTCTCGCTCTCTCTCTCTTTCTCTCTTTCTCTCTTTCTCTCTCTCTCTCTCTCTCTCTCTCTCTCTCTCCTCTTGCTCACTCTCACTCTTTCGCTGTTTCTTTCACGCGGGTTTCTTTTTAATCTTGCTTCATGAACGTTAATAACTGCATTGCTCCGTTAGTCGGCTACAAGTACTTCTCGAATTTTCCCACCACCGCTATCGAGTTCAAGCTTAATTTCGTACTTCATTCTCGACTTTTGCCATATTACACCTTTCAGAATTATTGAAAACATGGAATCACCGCCTTTTACTGCTTTTCGAGCAGCTATTCTCATCGACTCGCATATCGTCATCGATACACTATCGGTTTTATTTAACGGAACCCTGCTCTATCTGATTATATTCTGCACCGCCAAGTCTTTTCGCAGCTACTCTGTGATTTTGGGATGGTAAGGGAATCTCGAACAAAACGCTGTTCAACGCACTTATTTAAGTTCAACATTTACCGAATTTTTGCTAGCACTGGCAGCTGGATTTACGTTGACGAGGTAAGGTGAACTGCCCGTTTAGAGCTTTTTTAGAGTGCTCGCCGTGGAGAACACCTTGGGCTACCAATTTCATGGATTATGCCGAAAATTTTCTGCGCAGATCTGCATGGATGGTAGGTTAAAGGGGTCGGGAAGCGCTAAAATAGACTCTTTTCTGACACAGAATAGATAGACAATTACGTGTCCCTGCAAAATAATAAATTTTTTCTCGAAATTCTTGGCCCAAGGATCGAGAAATTGAACTTTCCATCTAGATCCAAGTTATGATAACGGAGGATTTTGGCCCTGCGCTATTCGCTTAAGCTAGATAAAAAAAGTACGCTAAATTGCTTAAGAGCAAGTTATGCTCCTACACTTTAACATATTAAATTTAGCGCACTCCGTGATCATGCACTGCTATTCTTATGCTCAAATCATGTTGCCGCTGTCGTTTTGGTAAGTCATTTCAAAAAAAATCACGTCCATGTAGCTGAATCCAAGATCAAAGATTGGATTCACAAGGCTTATACCAGGCTAGCAATAAAAATAGCAAAAAGGTGTAACTTCGATACCGCGTGTATTACATCCCTCTTTTGTAGGTACCGGCACCGAGTACTCACCGTTGGACCTGTAAAACCAGCTCGGCTGGCCGTCTATTGCCTTATCGCTTACATTCCAGCGTTTTTGGTGTTGGTAATTCACAAAAATCAGCGTCTTGATGGGCTTGATATTTAGGTCGGATTCGCGTCTGGGACAAGCCCGCCAGAAGTGATTTACAAAATTATTGCGACGAAGAAAAACAGCTCCCTGTGGCCCGATGATCCGGAGATTGCGGCAATAATTGGATACGAAGATATGACGTCGCCATAGTAAGTGAGAGAAAAAGGGAGAGAGAGAGAGAGAGGAGAGAAAGAGAGAGCGAGTGAGAGAGAGAGAAAGAGAGAGAGAACGAGCGCGCGAGAGAGCCAGAGAGATGGACACTATGAAGATATTGTTTAGCAACCTCGTAATTACAATGTGGATCTGTACCCCAATCGCACCTGGCTACGTCATTTCCATATTCTATCGCTGTCGAATCCTCCGAAAACTTCATGCTCACAGCTCG
This sequence comes from Mesorhabditis spiculigera, assembly GCA_958295435.1. Classification (NCBI taxonomy): domain Eukaryota; kingdom Metazoa; phylum Nematoda; class Chromadorea; order Rhabditida; family Rhabditidae; genus Mesorhabditis; species Mesorhabditis spiculigera. The sequence goes on from CATQJA010000862.1 coordinate 12,170, forward strand.
ATGAGCCCTAAGACACTGCGGGCGCAGAAGAATTTGGTTAAGGTAGAAAATTGGGAAGTTTGCCTAAAATCGATGTGACGGTCAGGCACTAACGCTTCAAAGTGTCACTCCACTCCTGACGATGAGTCTTTCTACTGGGTTTTTATGGATGCAGTACCGGTTACCGTAAGTTACTTTTTTTACTGTTTATAATTTTTATATATTGCAGTGGCCACGTCCACCTCTTCTTCCTCGAGGAGTACGCGTTCATACTCGTTGCGCTGGTAAAAAAATCGATTTCCGATCCGCAAAATCCATTCTAGACAAGCATGATCAACCCCTGCATCATCATCTACTACGTGCTGCCCTACCGTAAGCGTGTTCAGCGATTGCTGTTTTTTTGGAAGCGGAAAAACGACCCAAAATCGAAGATCTACGGCGAGACGGCGTTGTCACATACGCGAGACTCCAACTTACAGACCACGCAGGAGCTTTTCTGAAATAAATGTATGAAAAAATTGCATAGAATTTTCTCTGTAAAGTATGATCATTTCAAAAAGTTTGTTGATATAATAAAACCGATAAGAAGTGGTTTCGAATGGACTTGCGATCAGCATAGCGAAAAACATTTTGTCGAAAATTTTGTTGACATTTTATCTAGTTGAGATTTTTTGTTAATTTTAATTTTTTATTTAATTTGAGTAGAGTCAAATGCCGACAAATGGATTTTTAGCATTCTGATTTTTTATTGAAAAATTTCTTTTTCTTGGAATTTTCTTCCTGAAGCAGCTCGTCAACAGAAATTTAGAGCCCGATGGCTAGTCTAATTATATTACGAGGTTACGAATCCATTTTTAATCAGTTTTTGGAATTATTGATCGTTCCTAAGATCCTGACAAATCTCGAAAAAAAATGCCTAAATATGCCTATTAATGCGCAACACATCATTAGTAATACCGCGAAAATAAATTTTGACAAATTATTTACTTAAACAAAATGGAATTTAATGCTTTAAGGTATTTTATTCTTGTTAAAAGCATATTGATTCAAGATAAATACTTATCTGAAAATTTATCTGCAAAAATCGCGAAAAAAATTCAAGTTCTATCCATTAATGCGCCAGTGCACTATTAGTGCTTTCTTCGAGAAAACCACCACCATAGTCTGCACACATCTGCAAAATCTGTGACCCCGGGCACTTTCCCCCGTCAGGACATCTGGTAGTAGGGATGATAAAGGGTATAAAAGAAACCCGGAATTCCACGAAGTATCTCACTTTTAAAATCAACATCCCATTCACCAACTCGACTCACCCCACACAAGATGTACGGCAACTCCAAGTACCGCTACAACCACGCCCAGGAGGGCAAGAAGGTCAGTTTGTTTGTATAATTTGACCCCTTTATAACATCAAAATCAAGCCTTTTTTATTAAACTTATGCTAATTTTGGTATTAGCTAACTCTATTAAAACTTTAAAACAATAACGAGTATGAATTACTTTGTATGCAAATTTTTAAGAGAAAATGATGAAGAGTTTTGTGATTTTCTAATCTAATAAATTCATTTTTAGATCGCCACCCGTGACCAAATGAAGTACGTGAACCCTGCCGGCAAAGTCACGAAGCCCGCGAAGCCACTGAAGCCGGTCCAGGTCCAACCCGCGAAACCCGTCAAGGTCAAGAAGACGCTCCAGCAGAAGATCGCCGAGATGTCGGTACGTTTTTATTATTAACACTTTGAAATTACAAAGATTTTAACATTAATTTTTCAACAGTTTTACACTAATTTTTAAGGCTTTGAATTTATACAATTCGAAGTCATAAAAATATTTTGAACTGCTCGAAAACGCCGTCATTTCCAGGCAAGTCTCTCCGAGATGCAGACCACCGAGAAAGTCCAGTCCGAGCTGCTCGCCAGGTGCCTCAAGAGCGAGGCGGCCGCGGAGGCGCTGCTGAAGAAGGCCGTCAAGCCGGAGGACAAGCTGAAGGCGACCAACATGTGCAAGATGCTCAAGACGAAGATTGTCGCTGTTGAGAAGAAGGTCGGTTTTTGGAATATTTTTATCTTTTTTTACTCTTCCCTGCCGTTCTAGCATGATGTAGTTGATTAGAAAATCCTAATTTTGCGTATCGGATTCTATTTTTAATTTTTAATGGCCTTTTTCTAATTTTCTGCAATCAAATATTATTGATTTTTTAGCTAACCAACAACCGCTGCGACATGGCGATGGTGACCGACCGGCTGGAGGAGTACCAGCGTCAGGAAGCCTGCGGCTCTTCGGCTTCTTCCGAATCTGGCGAATCGGTCGACAAGTACGCGCATCTTCCGGACGTCGATGAGTGGTGAGTTGCACTTTTTGACTTGGTTTTGAGCTTCGGCTTGAGCGTCAGCTCAGAGCTTCCGATCTGAGCTTCAGCTTTAATTTTGAATTTAAATTCAACCACAAATTTTATTTTTATTTCTGCAGGCTCGCCAAGTGCACAACCCTGAAGGGCCTGAGCGACTGATGCAGCTGTATTTGAAGAAGTTGCTCAACACGACGCGACTCGAATGCTGATGGTGGTTGAGGTCTAGTCTTACAGTTGAATTCTCACCCTTTTGATCGATTTTTGTGGCGTAACCGATTCCTACCTAAGTATTCTTGATATCGAGTATCGTGTCTTCCTGTTTTTGCTAACCTTCTAGCCTCAACTGAATCTTCAGAAATCGATGTAAATTTCGCAAAGGAGTTTAACGAATTTTTTGATATCAGGCGTTCATTTGCGTTTTTCTGACAACTAACTAGTACAATATCAAAACACGGCCTTTCGATTTAAATGTCTTAATCCATTACCAGGTCGCGTTCTTCGAGTTTCGTTGTAATTTCCGGATCTTTTTGCTAATTCTGCGGCTTCTAGATTTGCCCTTCGAAATTCCCGAACTAACCTTTCATTAAATTCGGTCTTTATTCTAATTTTTGTTTTTGTTGCTGTATTTAGATTTCTCGATTTAATTGTAAGCTAACCTCATCCCGCTACCCGACTGTATTTTCTGATGTTGTCATAATTTTATTAACCCGTGATAGATATGATATCCTGTGATTTTTGCCATGTGATCTTCAGGCTGGCAGCCAGCTAACCTACTGTGATTGCGGTGATAAATATTTGTAAAACACTTTTTTTAAAGCTTAAGATCTATACACAATTACGGTACCACTTGAGAAACGTAAAACGGTGCAAGTACTACAAAAAAACCCTGCAAAAATTTCATTGCAATGCGCTTATCAAAATTTAAAAAAATATCCCGAATTTGCATGTTCATTTTCGGTCCCTACACGAGCATCGGTTTTCAAAAATTACGTATAACCCATGCTTTGTACCTGAACGCTCTTTTGCCCCAAACGTCCCGCGGGTTCGCAAAAAGCACAGGAAATCGGTATTTTGGCTTTTTGCCGGTAATCACATTCAGGCGCCGCCCTACCGCCGCGAGCAATTTTGTATGTTTCCTATAGGCAGGCTGTCGGGATGGTTTTTAAAGATTTCGGTAGAGGAAAGGAGCGAGCAAAGCGCTTATGCTCGGTTTCTTTTAAGGTTTACAACACCATACAGGGTGTCCCAAAAAAAAAAACCCCCCTCGGCATTTGGCCGTCTTCCATCCAATCGGGACCAAATTTTTACCAGTGATGGGGACCCATAAAAACTATGCGCAGCCGAATTTTCTAAGCAAAATCTTGTAAAACAAAGAAGTTATATCAAAATTAAGGTTAATTTTGCCGATTTCACTAGGATTTTGACGGATTTCGGCCTCGAAATGTTTAGCAAAAATGAAGAGGGCGCCCTTTTCTACCTGTAGAAATTTTTTGATTTACGAAAATTACGTTTAAATTCGATCACTTTTTATTATCGAAATTGCCAGAAACTGACCGAGAAAGGACCATTTTTTGGAAAATTACTCAAAATCCGCATGCTAATTGCGAAAACATAGCCAAAAACGAGTACCAGCGTTTTCCAAAAATCAGTTTTTTATCGACAACTTTTTGGTTTTACAATATGTTGCTTAGAAAATTTGGCTGCACATAGTTTTTATGGGTCCCCATCACTGGTAAAAATTTGGCCCCGATCCGATAGAAGACGGCCAAATGCCGAGGGGGGTTTTTTTTGGGACACCCTGTATACCCTATCCGGGTGGTCCGCAGAGGTTATTTTCTTACCGACAAGCCCAAATCTTTAGTTTAGACGACGTTTACCTAAAATATATCGGCTTTCTTTTTCAAGAGCACGGGCGCAAGAATGCCGACATGTTAAAATTCCGATGCATGAAAGCTTTATTTTCATTTAATTTACCTAACCTACTGTCGGCATGCTTCGTTTCTAAGTTATTTGTGCTTGACGGCATTCGAGCTTGCGCATACCGAAAGCCTAAATTCCAATAAGTCAAGGCTTCTTTTAGTTTAGTTTTCGTTTTTTTTTTGTGTGCGGAATTCTATTCGGGAGAATGCCGACAAGTTAAAAAAGCGTCAGGGCTTTTATTTCCCGTTACTGTCGGCGTTTTTATTTATTTATTTTCTGTTTATTTATTTATTTCTGACACCAAGGTTCAACACATGAACAAACTTACAGGTGTAGGAATGTCAATAATGAAGGATAAATGAAGTGGGGGGGGGGGAGGTGGGTGAGGGGAGAGAGAAAAGAGGGTGACTAGAAGATTAAGATAATACAAAATTGGACGGAATATAATTTAAGAGACTGCGTTTAAATGTCTTATGATTGCGACCAGTAATTGTATGACTTGGTAGCGAGTTCCATAGGGTAGATACACGGTTACTAAAAAAGGATTTGTGAATGGAAGTTTTTCCTTTGAGCAGGAGCCTAAGTTTATGGGACATGCCACGGGTTCTAGAGGGGATGGAGCTAAAGAAGGATGCAATAGAAATATTGGAGGGGTGACGATGAAGTTTAAATAGAAATGACAGGTCCGATTTAATTCGCCTATCGCTCAGCGATTCCAAAGAATAAGTTTTTAGTGCTGAGGGGTAGGATGAATAAGGCAAGCGACAACGGTAACACATTTTTTTTAAGAAAATCCTTTTGCAGGTTTTCTAAGGGACTATATCTTTTTTGGAGAAAAGGAGAGTAGATAACGGACGCATACTCTACAATTGGTCTGGCATATGTAATATAGGCTTTTAAGTAAAGGGCAGGAATTCTACTTTTAAAGATACGAAAAATCAAGTAAACAACCCGAGCAGCCTTCTGCACAATCTGAGGACATGTGGAGTAAAGCGGAAGTTTGTGGAGAGCAGGACACCTAAATCAACTATAATAATTTTCTTGAGGTGTCTGTCCGTCTGTCTGTCTGTGCGTCATGTCCCAGATTCAACTCGAAGGGGGAGGGCTAGAGCTAGCCCTTCGGATTCGGATAGAGCATGGTCAGAAACCCCCAAACTGAAAAAAAAATTATGAAAAAGTTTTAATTTAAATTATTAAAATTAACTTTGAAAGTTTTTTCCTTAGTAAAAGCAGGGGGACGGAGGTTTGCCCGATTTCGGACATAGGAGCCAGGTCGCGCGGTTCGGCCAGGGAGGGCCCGAGGGAGCCGAGGTCCGGGCTTGGGGCGACCGCTGGAAGCGGCTGGTCTGGTATAGTTGTGGAGACAGGCAAAGCTGTTCCACATAGTGAATAATTAGCTCTAGGATTTCGTGAGCCATAATGTAGCAATGCACATTTAAAAGCTGCGATAGTCAGCTCCCAGTTCTCTTCTACCCAGTTCTCGAGCTTCTGTAGCTGCTCAGTCAAATTAGAAACTGTTGAGCGATCGAAAAGGGATGAATTATTTGTCGGTGTTTTTCCCGGCATTTTTTAATTGACAGTCAATACTTGGATCGACACGGAGCTGCTTTCTGTGTTGCGTTCTGACTTTATTATACCAATCTAAGGAAGGAAGAAGCAAACAAACAAGGAAGAAAGCCCTTTTGGCACCAGAACTCTTAGGGGTCAAGCATTGGGACTAAAACATACTTACCCCAACGGCGACATGAATGCCTAAGTGCCGTTCCATTGTCTTTTTCGAGCTGGAGGGACCAAGCTTCCGGGTTGATCCGAGCTGAAAAAGAGCTGGGAAGAACCAATTTGCCGCGATTCCCGGGGTCGAGATTGGATGGAGTTGGGTTCTTTAATTCGTGGTGAGGCTAGAGAATGTTTTTGACCTGTTCTGGAACTTCTAAATCTGATCGTGGTTCGGAAGATCCCGAATTTCAAAGCAATCTAGTTTAGTGGCTCCCTACCGCCCCTATCCTACGTCGACTAGATGATTTGTTTTCCATACCACGTCACAAAATTTTTGGGCATTACAAGTACGCTAATCAGCGTAGACTTTGATGCATTAAGGTTCCCGATTATTGAAAAATTCAAAAACCCTGTTTTCGGGACCGAAAAGTGTTACTGGCTCAGAACGACATCGCTAAGATTTCTAGCTCTTTGATAGTTCAGCTAGCTTTCTTAAAATATTCTGTATTTTCCAAAATCTTCCCTACAACTCCAAAATTACTCAAACTCCCCGGGGACTGCTAAAAAGTGACCGTATCATCGTGGATGCTGAGCGATTCAGAGCACTTTTTGACCTCGTCGCTTTTGCTGTGCTTTTTGAAATCAGTTGGGACGTTATGGGGAGACTGACGATCAGAAAAATTCTAAGCTCAAAATATTTTCGGCTGTTTTTGAAGTTCATTTGCTGGATTTTTGGATCTCGGAATCAGTTTGTGGCTGTGGTTTGATGCGGTAGGTCTGGTTTTTACAAAAAGTGGAGATTTGAAAGGTATAAAGGCCTTATTAACGCAGGAATTCTGGTATTTGACCACACTTTGCAGCTCTCTCTCGCTCTCTCGCTCTCTCTCCCTTTCTTTCTCTTACTCACTTTATTTCTCTCTGATTCTCCGGCGCTGTTCAATATCTTTTATGGCCTAATTAATCAGTTTTGTGAGATTCCCACGAAATATGTCGTAAAAAATCCAGTGACCGACTCATACATCACCCCACGTTTTTTCGTTTGACTGCCACTTGAGGCCAACGTCCTCGTCGTTGGTCACCGGGCCCAAAAACCCAATTAAGCCGCCCAGAACCCGGAATTCGATGAATGCGCTTGACCAAACAGACAGCGATGAATGGGTAGAGCACAGCACAAACATCGCCTTAATCAGAAAACGTCCTTTTAGAGGACGCTAAACTTGAAGTTTTAGACATCTTCCACCTAAATTTTTACGTTCTTAAAGTTTGAAGGGGCAGGGAGGTGGAAACCGTGCTCTTAGTAGCCTTACAAAATTTTCGCGGGCTGGCGATTTTGGCTCTTGCGAAGCGCCTTTATGTACCTATTTTTCATTGCGTAAGCGGTTGCTGTTTACCAATTCTACGCGAGCAATGAACTTAGAGCGGTATTTACGCAATCTCTGGGCCCGAATTCTCGGCCTCGAATTCCGTAGGGGGAATCCGGGGGGAAAGCAATCGCGACACAATAAGACATGCACCTTCAGAAATGCGACTGAATACACCAAATTACACAAAAATTCATGTACATCGGGCTATTCCAAAAGTGCGCTAGGTTTTGTAGAACGCGCCCTGCACAATACACCAATTTTTCTGATTTCCAGCAAATTTAGAGCGTCAGGTTCACACTCTACTTTGTGACAGTTTCGCCAACGGTGGCTAGACATTGGAAACAAGGCTTAGCTAAGGCTTAACTAACTTAGGCTAAGGTTGTTAAAGCGCACGTTCAGGGAGGGGCCATGTACTCGTCCTAACGTGTACACCCTATGGACGTAGGGACCGCGCGCACTGCCTGCCCTTGTCGTGGGAGGCAATTTCCCTCCTTTGCAGGGTGGGGCGCCCCTCAGCCCCTCGCCAGGTACTTGCTGTGGCTGACTGGTATCCATCCGCGCCTGCCGAGCGGGGGTCCCCGGTTCGACCCCCGGCCGCGGCAAAAATCTTTGCTTTTTCCAAAAAAAAGCTCCTGAACGTGCCCTTTAATTTCCGCATGGTATTATGCCTACCCCTAAAATCTAGTCATCCGATGCTTCTCCAATTTATCCCAAATTTCTACCACCTGCCCACCGCCCCACATTAATCGCGGAATCCATTTCCGCGTGTTACGTATTTTTTCGGGAGAAGCATTAAAATCGAATATTCTATTCGGCCGGATATTCTGGGTAGAGGATAGGCCGTTAGGGCGTAAACCCGTTAATCAGCCCAGAGTGTTCCGCCCATTTCATCCAGATATCTATGGCCTGGCCCCGATCGGACTTCAGAATAATTACCAAGTTATTATATTCTTTTCGATGATCAAAGATTGGGTAGTGTGCTTTGGAGGTAAATGGAACTATTTCTTGCGGCGAACAGAAATGAAATCACCATAACTTCCCAAAGATTTTGAATTAAAGCACAAACGAACGGAAACAAAAAAAAAAGCTTTCATGCCTAAAATTCTTTCTGTTTCGATAAGTACGCTTTTTAAGGATGATTCTGATTTTTGATGCCGTACGGCACTGCTAAGGAGGTTCTTTAAAAATCGTTTCCACTTGCTCGAAGAACTGTAGGACCGGACTGGGCTGCAAAAAGTATTTTGCTTCGTCTTGTCGTAGTTCAAAATCAGTATTTTTCGAGTCTAGCGGCGCACAGGAGCTTAAAAAGCATTTTTATTAAAGGATGGTTGACTTATTTTGTTTCTCTTCCAAACCAGACTGTAGGTGGCCAGAAGCGTCAAATTGCTTTTTCATCGGCCCTCGGAAGTTCAAAGGTGTTGTTTCCGTGATATAGATAATAAAAAAGCTTTAAATTCACCTGTCTGCCGCCATGTAGGTGGTCACAACGGCTTCACGGTGTTTTTTACCAATTAAGCAGAATTTTATACGTATGAATTCGAGAAATCTGGATTCAGATCCAGACATCGGTTTTGGCAGTTCTGACCCGACAATAGCTTTCAGGAAGCGGCAAAAGAATGCTGAAAAAATTATTCGAAGCTCGGGTTTTTCATTGTTTATGCCCTAGTAGTATCTCCAGTATTTTTTCGGAATTTTCTCATAGGTCTTTGAAATTCAAAACCAAACATTTTTGTAGAAACGATGGAGCTCCAGTTCACACAATTTCGCGCGGATCTGTACACGACGCTGCACTCGTTGAACGACGTGTTGTCTGTATTTTTCAATGGGTTGCTGCTATATTTGATCATCTTCCACACCAGCAAATCTTTTCGGTCCTACTCGGTGATATTGGGGAGGTAGGATTTTTTTAGCGATTTAAAAAACTTAAAAAAATCCACTTCTGAACCATTGAAATTTAGAACATTCAACTGATTGTCACTAAATTTTAATAACTCGTAACGCTCTGTTTCAGTTTAACACTCTCCGAGTTCTTCCTTGGCTTGTCCGCTGGGTTGGCGATGACCAGGTGAGTAGGATATTTTAAATGCACATAAAATAGTTTTATTTCTAGACAAATTGCCTTCGAAAATACCTGTCCTAGCACTCTTTAATTGCTTTTTCAGGTGCATCCCGATTGGCTGGAGCCTGGCTTACCAATTTCACGGGTTGTGCCGCGAAATATCCCCTCAAATGTGCATGAATGGTGAGCAGACTATTAGTGCATCGTTAATGGATTACTTTGAGCTTTTTTTCAGTCCATTCCATCACAGCCGGATGCGCCTGCTACAATTATTCACTCCTATTTGTCTCTTTCTGGTATCGGTATCACGTCCTTGTTAAGAGTACGCCGAAAGCTTGGAAAATCGGTCTTTTATGTTTTATTTTCTTCATCCCTACTCTAATTTCGATGGTAAGACTATTATAAGTGATTTTTATTGTATTTTCTATATTTAACCTCGAAATTGTATAAATTACTTGATATTGTCCTCAATTTTTGCTTCAGATAACCTTCGCCTCTTCTACCAGCGATTCTAAAGTCACTCGTGATATTTTGTATTCAAGAAGAAATATTTCTCTATACCCGGATGATCCTAAAATCGCGGCGATCATTGGATACGAAAGTATTTTCCAGAAAACGTAAGAGTTTCGCAAGTTTTTTTTGCGTCATCGACAAAGCGAAGGACGCTAAAGAGTTTATTTCTTCCAGCGCCATTCTCCTGATCGCCTGGATATTGTTTCCGGTCTTCCCAGGATACTGTTTATCTATCTACTACCGTACCCAAATTCTGAAGATTTTGAATGAGAACGTAGCCATGAGCAACAGCACGAAACGGGCGCAGCGGGATTTGATAAAGGTGAATCAGAGAGAGAGAGAGAGAGAGAGAGAGAGAGAGAGGGAGAGAGAGAGAGCGAGAGAGATAGTGAGAGATAGAGAGAGAGAGAGCAAGAGAGAGACGGCGAGAGGGGGAAAGAGAGACACACAGAGAGAGAGAGGCGAGAGAGATAAACAAAAATGTTGTTAGGCCCTAACGATCCAAGCGATACTCCCAATCGCCATGATGAGCCAATGTTCCATGTTCTTCTGGCGCCAATTCCAGCTACCGTAAGCTAAACGTGTAATTTGGAAAATAATGCAACCTTTTCAGATACGGTGAAAAAGCGCCATACTTCGAGGAAGCGCCATTTTTGCTGCTGGCCATGGTAGGGCTCGATTTTCGTGAAAAATAAAATTCCGCGCAGCTGATGCGATGCTAGAAACTTGTATTAAATTTCGGGGATGCTAGCAACATTCTTTTTTAAAGTTAAAGCTCTCTTGGGCCTGGAAATAGGAAGAATCGGCTATTGACACAGGTCAAATTCAAGTTTTAGGCTTTCTAAAAATCAAGGCCAGCTAGCAGCGTTTAATGAAGAATTCAGCACGTACTATAATTTCCTTAAAATGCCTGAAATGCAAGAATTCTGTGAATTCGCTTGTTTTAGGTCAGCGCCTGTAACCCCGTAATTACCATGTATTACGTACTACCGTACCGACGGCGTGTCGTGGAAATGATTGGTTTCTGGAGACGATCATCGGCCAAAGTGCAGCTCTACGACGTTAACAACCTGTCGAATACCAAAGATTCGATGGGAGAGGGAACTTTTCACATACAATCCATGTTTTGAGTTCAATACTATATGTTTCTTAATTCTATGTACTAAACGGTTGGTATATAGAAATATCGGATTTGTCTTGTGAATAAAGTTACGGTTTCTTGGTTGGATCTAACCAGAAGCAATCAAAAAGGAAATTTGTAAAAACGCAGTATCTAAGCCTCGGATTTGAACGGAAAATCGGCAAAAAATTTCGCAATAATTGCTTGTTTTTCTGGTTAGGCTGGAAAAGCTATTGTGCCAGAAAAAGCATGGTCATTACCAGGGTTGTTCACCGACGGACCCGGATCGACAAGGATCCGGATCGGATCTGGATCCGGATCCGGATCGGATCCGCAGTAGGATCCGGATCCAGATCCAGATCCGGATCCGCTCGGATCCGGATCCAATGCGGATCCGAGGAAAAAACGGGCCGGAAGTAATATTCTCGATTCTGATGCGGATTCGGTCATGTTAATCGCAAAAATACATAGCCCAGAAGCAGAACTGATCTTTGCATCTAAGAATTAGCACTTAACTCGGTTGCATGATCAATTTCCTTGGATCCGGATCGGATCGGATCCGCCCTTGATCTGGATCCGGATCCGATCCAGATCCAGATCCGGATCCAGTCCGATCCGAAAATGACCAACCCTGGTCATTACTAAACTGGCTTCGACAGCAAAATTTTGCATGGATGATGGCTACTACGCAATAGATTCAGCAGAACTTATGATTCAATCAAATCCAAATTTTACTTATTTTTTCTCTCACACACTTTGTTTCACTCTCTCTCGCCTCTCACGGCTCGCTCCTTCCAACCCGTTAAAAACGAAAATTTGCAGCCGAGTACCAAATTTGTCGTTACAAAGCTAGTTTTTGTGAAGACCTGCGGCCATCCCTTTCTCTCTCTCTCTCTCTCTCTTTCTCTCTCTCTCTCTCGTTGGCGCTTTTTCTCTTTCTCTAACTCTCTCTTTTTCTATCTCTTTCTCGTCCCCAACCAATCCGTTCGTTGCTCATTTCCCTGAAATCGTAAAGCCTCGTCCCATGGTACACGAAATTCGGCAACACTCGCCAAAGAGATCCGCTCCAGGTGGGATTCTAATTTTTGTGAGAATCTGGCCACAGAGTTCTGGATCCCTGGTGATACTCGGAAACCGAGATCCTGAGAGTTTTTCGAGAGTTTATAAATCAGGGTCAAGGTTTTCATTCAGATTGCGTGATTTGTACGACCTAGGTTGTAGGGCTACGAAGCGATACCTCCGGTGTCAACGAGCTAAAAAACTGTTCTCTCCTCGTATTCGCTATATCAAAAACTAGCAATTCGTCCTTCGGTTGGAGGCTACTACACCAATGGCTCCGGTATGTACCAGTTATTAAATTTCCTGTGTCATAAATATTGCAGTAATTCGAAAAATTGTAGGATTGAATATCTTTTTTTACAGCATTGGTCCGATCTCCCATTCACCCAATTCCGAGCCGACCTCTTCACTACTCTGCATTCCGTTAGTGACGTATTTTCCGTTGTTTTTAACGGCACATTGCTGTATTTAATTATTTTCCATACCAGCCAATCATTCCGATCGTACTCTGTGATTTTGGGAAGGTGAGGAAATTTGCATAATGGGATTTATGGTTATTATGAAATTTGAGGACCAAAAACTAAAAAATTAAGATTTAAAAAAATTTAAATACACTTTTTCAGTCTCGCGCTTTCCGAATTTCTACTCGGTTTGAGTGCTGGAATTGCGATGACGAGGTAATTATTTTTTTTCCGAATTTCGATACGTCTTCTGAATCGTATTTGAGCGATTTTTGCTCAATTTTAAGTTGTGCATCAAAAATATGCCACTCTAGGTGCATCCCGATCGGCTGGGGCCTCGCCTATCAATTTCATGGGGTATGCCGCAAGATATCACCTCAATTTTGTATGAATAGTAAGTCTAATATATGCTTACTAATTCGTTAAAAACCCAGTATTCTTAACAGGATTCGTAAAACCATCCAAGTTTAGTGCACGCCATTACCGCCGGAAGTGCTAGCTACAATTATTCACTGTTTTTGTCTCGTTCTGGCAAGTTTATCCGCACGTTAAGACAACGCATACGCCCCTTAATCTATGTAAAATTTCGATGCCAAATTCCTTATAGGTACCGTCACTACGTCCTGACAAAACACACCCCGAAAGCCTGGCGGATCGCGTTGTTGTGTTGCGTTTTCTACATTCCTTCTTTAGTGTCGGTGGTAGGGTTTTATTTTCGTTTAACGGGACATCGAATTTCCAAAATCGACCCCTTTCAGTCTACTAGGTCTCGACATTCTCGCGCGTCCTACCACCTTTAAGTTCGAAATTTTGCAGATCACTTTTGCTGCCTCGACTAGCACTACGGAAGCCACACGGGAACTTCTGGTTTCTGGCAGAAATATTTCCCTGTTCCCCGATGATCCCAATATCGCAGCTATGCTCGGCTACGAGAGTATTTTTCAGGGAACGTATGTATTTTACGCTCTCCATAAGGCTTTTTCTAATTTTAGCACGATGGTCCTGATTGTTTGGATCTTGTTTCCGGTTTTTCCGGGATATTGTCTATCGATTTATTCTCGCACCAAAATTATGCATATTCTTAATGATAACACGTCGGCGATGAGCAATAGTACGAAGCGGGCGCAGCACGATTTGATCAAGGTGGGAGAGAGCTAGAGAAATAGAGAGAGAGAGGTCGAGAGAGCGATAGAGAGAGAGTGGCAGAGAGAAAGAGAAAACGAGCGATTTTTCAGGCCCTGACAATCCAAGCCGTACTTCCGGTCGTGATGATGAGCCAATGCTCGGTGTATTTCTGGCGTCAATTCCAGCTACCGTAAGCTAAAAAAAACACGAAAAAATATCGATTTGTTTTAGGTTTGGCGACAAAGCACCGTACTTCGAGGAGGCTCCATTTTTACTGCTGGCTATGGTGCGTCTGAAACGGCTTTAAAAACTTAAAAATCGGCTTGATGTCAGCAATTTTTTTCTAGGTCAGCGCCTTCAGCCCAGCAATCACTATCTACTACCTGCTACCGTATCGCAAGCGCGTGGTCGAGATCGTCATTTTCTGGAAGAAATTTGCCCGTACGAGGATCTACGACCATTCGACGCACTCGACAACAAAAGAGAAGCACAGCAACGGCACCATTCATATTAATTCCATGTTTTAAGGAGTCCAGTAATTTGAATAAACCCGCAGGCTTACTGTATTATGGTATCGATTAATTTAAAATACAAATAGATACTCCGTTTACATTACTGATCGAAATCCTTATTTCGTAGTGATTGAGAAGCCATATTTCACGGAACGAAACTTGTTTTAGCCACCGTTCTTCCTCGTAGTTCCTGATTTTCCTGTGGTTGTGAGCAAGGGAACAGCCAGATTTTCAAGGTAGTCTGGAAATTCCGGGTTCACGTCAATTTTCCGGAAGCTTGCGGTTAGGCACCGACAGTTGCGGGAGACCACGGGGAGGCCCAAAACCGTCCGGGACACGTGAATTCACAAGCTTTGTGAGAAGCCATTGGGCTCGTTTCTGGCCTACTGTAGCCGCGGCCCACCGGGCCCAAAGATCAGGCAGTAGTTCGTACTAGACATAAGGCCTGGGAATCCGTTGGGTGCTAATGAACTCGAAAACTTCTGAGAAATTTACACTTCCGGAAGGCACCAGGGTCCAAAAAGCTCAAAAAATTCCGGAACTAGGGAGAAGAAGTGAGATGCAGAAGTTTGTGAAAGTTCGAAATTCGAGCCCGCCGGCTGGTTCCGGGGAAATGAAAATGCTATTTGAAAACTGAATAAAAAACCCTTTGTTAAGTGCAGCAAATTCAGTTTTGAAATCATATCAATAGAAATACCGAGTTATGCTTTACACGTCCTTTAAATCGAGTACTAGAGCTGAACAAAATCTCAAATTCAAGCATTATATTGCCACGCAATACCTTGAAACCCAAGCATCTCAGACGTTGCCTCCCAAAGCTCTTGTCTAGGCTATTTTCGTCCACGACCGCTCAAAAATCGTGGTTACGGTACCTTTCCTCGACTTCCTAGGGTCAGGCGTGCGGCAAACGATTTGTCGCCGACACCAGTTAGTGCCAGATGTTGCGGCTAGCAATATCGCGCCAAAAAGCCGCGCCGCGATACCCACTTTACATAAACATTCCCACATCCGACACATCGCCATTAATCAAAGCGGACCGGTAGTCGACTGGCCCGATTGACCCCGGCCGTCATAAGGCAAATCGAGGAATTTGCCACATGTTTTTTTTTGGCCCAGCTTTGACTCCAATGATCTCCGCCCGCATTCCCTTTGACAGACCCAGATTTGCCCATGTTTTTAGACTTGGGTCACTCGTCCCAAATGGTCTCTGCCGGCATGCCCTTTGAGACCCTCAGATTTGCATAAACAAACTCATTACGAACCGACTAACGCCAAAAATACCCAGCCAGATGTTGTTTTTTGCGTTTATCGTAGAGAAAATCTCGGTTAGACTGTTTTTATTGGCTATCCGACTTGGATCAACATAGATGACTCATCTCTACAAATCTGGGAAATCAGCGGCTCTTTGGCTTTTTCCCATCCAGTCGAATCGGGCGTCTATAAAAAGCGGAAAAAAATTTATTTACCAAATTTCCAAAGGTTCGAAACGCGTACTTTAGTATGTTAGTTTTGGTCTTGAAGACTTCAATCAACTTCTTCTTCAAAAATCTCGAATTTATTTTCTTCGAGACATTCGCCACATAAGGCAGTATTACTGGCTTCGTCCATTCGCCAAATGGTCTTCGCTAGGATCTACAATCATCGATTTTCCAGTCAATTGCCGCGTTCCTGAAAGGATTCTGCGACCTTGCACTGCGGTGGGATTTACTTTAGCAGAATTCGCGAGCTCTCAAAGTTTTCTTCTGCGTCTCTGCTAGCACGCCCCGCTGCTTCAAGCCTGAATGACCACATTGCCCTTCTTCCACAATGATCTCTGCTGGTATGCCTAACCTTTGTTCCTTGTTAAAGTCCTTACGCCTTATTTTCATAAATTTCTCCAATTTTCTCTGCTAGCTTGCTTCGGGGCTTTCCTGCAGCTGACTTGCCAAGCCGGGTTCCTTTTGCCACCGGGCGGAGTAAAATTTTCGAAAACCTTACGAAAATTAGATAGCAAGATGGATAGCGAGAGATATTGAGGTACAGAGCGAGAGAGAGAGTGAGAGAGAGAAAGAGAGAGAGAGAGAGAGATAGTCAAAGGAGAAAGCGAGAGCGAGAGAGAGAAGGAAAGAGATAGCCAAAGGAGAGAGAAGAGAGAGAACGAGAGAGATAGTCAAAGGAGAGAGAGAGAGAGAGAGAGAGAGAGAAAGAGAGCGAATGAGAGGGGGCAGCCAGGGGGCGTATCTACTAAAACTTTCGGTTACGGTAGCGCGCCACATGTTGCCACCACCCGGGTGCCTGCCCGGCCCCCAGTCAGTCCCCAAAGTTTATCCGCCAAAACTTGAACATTTTCTCTAATGTCCGGATACAATAATTACTATATGTACATTGAGTTAACTTTCGAACATTGTAAGTATTTTCGAAAACACTGCTAGCTAGCGAAAAGCTTGAACGTTTAGAAGATTACTTTACTTTCCAATTTACAGTCATAGTCAAATTTTTGGAATCAGTCCTCTTATTTTCGAGTTTAAAGCTGTTGATGCTTCTGCTTAAAGTCCACGATGGTCTTCTTTTTTCAGGATGGTTCGTCCTACCATGAGTGAGCTCGAGCTCAACGTGCTGCCCGCGCCCCCGGAGCGCAGCATCAGCAAGCGAACCCTTGCTAGGCGCATCATTCACGGTAAGTCGATCACTCTCTCTCTTTCTCTCTCTCTCGCTCTCTCTCTCTCTCTCTCTCTCTCTCTCTCTCTCTCTCTCTCTCTCTCTCTCTCTCTCTCTCTCTCTCTCTCTTTCTCTCCCTCTCTCTCTCTTTCTCTCCCTCTCTCACTCTCTCGCTCTTCCTCTCTCTCGCTCTCTCTCACTCGCCTCTCTCTATCTCTCTCTCTTTCTCTCGCAACCCGCTTGCTTTTCCATAAAGGGATCATCAAACCAAATTTATAACTCATTTTCAGAAATTGGCCACGACATTGCCGTCAACTGGACACGCTACTACCTCATCTATGTCTGCCTCGTGGCCGCTAGCATCGTGAGTTTCAAGAGGTTCTGTCTGTATCTTTATGCAAGAGACGGAAAGCGAGAGAGAGAGAGAGAGAGAGAGAGAGAGGCGAGAGAAAAATCTGTAAGCTACCCGGCGACCTTGATCCAAAATTTAGTTGACCGCCTCCGAAACCCATCACTCGGCTCACCATCTGGCGATCACCAACGACTTGGTGACGGAAGGCTGGCTGAAGACGCTGATCACGATCGGCGACTGCATTGCCCTTGTCTGCCACTACATCCGCTTCCTCCTCCCCGCCTTCCTCGTCGCCGTCCGCTGCAGCGCCGATTTTCAGTCCCCGCAGGTTGGTAGATGAACAACTGGCCACTTTCTTGCTATCTCTCTCTGTCTCTCTCTCACTCCTTTTCTCTCTCCATCTAGCTATCGCTTTAGCGCTCCCTCTCGATGTCTGGTTCTTACTCGGTCCAGCTTTAGCTCGCGGTCTCTATTGCTCTCTAAATCTCACTGTCTCTCGCTTTTTCTCTCTCTCGCTCTCTTTCTGTCTCTCCCTCGCTCTCTTTCTCTCGCTCTCTCACTCTCTCTCGCTGTCTCTCGCTCCCTTTGTCTCTCTCCCCATCTAGCTATCGCTTTAGCTCTCCCTCTCGCCGTCTGTCTCTCACTCGGTACAGCTTTAGCTCGCGGTCTCCCTTACTCTCTATCTCTCACTGTCTCTCTCCCTCTCTCTCCCTCTCTCTCTCTTTCTCTCGCTGCCTCTCGCTTTCTCTATTTCTCTCTTTTCAACAATCCGCACTTCAGTGCACCCGCATCGCCTTCATCGTCTTCAGCTGTGCCCTCTTCTTCGGCCCGAACGTCACCAACTCGCAGCTCCACATCCCCCGGCCTCGAGGGTCTCATCGGCCAGCACCACCTCCTCACCGGAATGCTCGGCTACTTCTTCGTGTCCTGTTTCACCGCGTTCTTGGACAAGTTCTCCCCGTCCCCCTCCATCATGCCGGCCTGGCTGATGCAGTTCTTGTACATCATCTTCTCTTTCGTCATGGTTGACCTCATCCCCTACATCTTCTTCACCCTCATGATGATGTGGTTCCCGCAGATGTTCTTGTACTATTGGTTCCCGATCATCTTTGCCATGGACATTGTCATTTTGGGGGTTATCGTCAAGTTCTCGGAGGATTTCTATGGGGCCATCACGCAGAAGTTTGAGAACTTTCTGTAGATCATCAGCCTCCGAAAAATCTTAATTGAGAAACTTGCTGGAAAATTGAGGGTTACGGTACTGTAGAAAATTAAAATTTTTTCCAGGGGTTTTACGAGCCCAGTTATGAATTAGAAAGGCCTCAAATTTGGCAGTAAAAATCGTTTTGAGTACCTGTAGTGAACTGTACCGTACTCTATTAACCGGCCATAATTTTGGAAAATTGATTAAAAACTGCGCTTGTGTCCGTGGCGTAATTTGTACAGTACCGTAACCCTCAATTTTCACTACCCAAAAACTCGTCTTAACCCCTTAAATCCCGTATTTTTCCATATCTTCACCCTTCCGGTCACCAACCGAATGGTTTTTGCCTAGCCGCCTCGAATCCAAGCCCACCCCAAATGTTTTCAATCCTAAATTTCAACTCATCTTACCAACTGCAAACTACAGGTTGGGTTGGGCTTGGATTTAGACAAGGCTAGGAGCAATAAAACCCCGCTTTTGTTATGTTTTATTTTTCAGGCCGATTCGAATTTCAGATTTTTCACGCCCATCTGAAAAAATGCCTTTTTCCGCTTTCCTTAATTTTGCCTTAAATTGGCATAATTACTGCCAGTCTTGCTGTTTTAAATCATCCCGCCGACCTGCTGTAATTCAAGCCCACCCCAAAATCGTTCAATCCCAAATTCCTCAAAATACAACAACGAGTTGGGATGGGCTTGGATTTAAGCAGCGTCTGGTCAGTCTTTTTTCTTTTTTTTCGTTTTTGCATAGCATTTTTCTAAAGTTTTTGTAAAATAAATGTTTGTAAGCCACTAACGATTTCTCAATGCGCACTAGAAAAGGTTCAAACAAGTAAGAGGCGCACTTACTTAAAAAATGTTTATCCTTCTGAACTACCCACTACCACAGATCGAAAAGAATATAAGGAAATTGACTGAATAATCACAAAGAAGCGTGCACGGGTTGCTTCAAGCAGTAGCCGTCGAGCGGAGACAAGAAAACAGGGATTTGAGTCCCGACTTTTGCTTGGTGGATCGAAGCTGTTGGAGCTTTTGAGCTTTTCGGCAGTCGAGGAGATGGTCGTCGATTTGCTAAAAGAGAAGAATTATGCAAATCATATAGCAATTTTCTCTCCTTCTCTCTATAGCTCTCTCGTTCTCTCTCAGTCTCTCGCTCTCTTTCTCTCTCTAATTCTCTCTCTCTCTCTCTCTCTTTCACTCTCTCTCACTCTCTCTCTCAATCTCTCACTGTCTCTATGTCTCTCTGTCGCTCATTCTCTCGCCCTCTCTCAGTAGCTCATTCTCTCTCTCCCTCATCCTCACTCACCTGCAATCTCTCGTCCGCCAAATTCCTTTGCGTCTCATCCAGAAAGCTATCCGATGCTCGTGCTCTTGCTGCTTCGATCATACAGACGGTTACGGTACTCTGAAATCAGAATTTAATTGTAGCGCCAATTTTGAGCTTTTAAAGGGACGGCGACACCCCGGTCCACTAGGTTTGAATAGCGTTAAAATACGTTCTGTTGCAAGATGTCGAAGTTCTCCGCCCGAAAGGCGTGTTTTGTCTTTCCGCGTAGCTGTTAGACCTAGCCTCCCCGAGGGGTGCATTTAAGGCTTACCAGCCCCTTTAAAATAAAAAACACTAACCTGATCACAAACGTCCGCAAACAAATGGCAAAGATATGCCAAGTCGTCGATGACATCAATGCGTTCCGGGTGAGAGGCCGGGAATTTCTAAATTTTCTGGGAATCTTCGACCTTTGCCGATAAACTACCTTTGACGCCACCTTCAGGAGCTCGTTGTAGCAGAACTGGACGCTCTTCCAGATCTGGGAGCGGCTGATTTTCTTTGTCTCCGTGCCGAACTCGTTCTTCTTCCGGCTGAGGACGTGCAACTGATAGAAGGCGTTCAGGAAGAAGTCCTTGAACATCTCCAGGGCGGGGAGGTCGCGGTCTCTGGAAAATAAATGATAATTCAGAGAAAGAGCGAGAGAGAAAGAGAGTGAGAGAGAGCAAAAAAAAAAAGAGAGAGAGAGGGAGAGAGAGAGAGAGAATTACTGTAGCTACTCACTCGTAAAGGAACTGAACGATCAATTTCGCGGCGTTCAGATACAGCTGCTTCCGTTGTTCTACCGTATCCTTTGGGGTGAAGCGCATCAGGATCTAAAAAATCTGTGTTTTGACAATGATTCAGGTTTTTGGGGGAGAGAGAGTCAGAGAGAGGGGGCGAGAGAGACGGGGAGAGTAGTTCTTTACCTCAGCCAACTGCGCCGATTTCTCATTTTGAGGCAGTACGGAAACGATGGCGTGCAGGGCTTCTCTAGCCAGAGAATCGTCCCCACGCACGGTCAGCCTTTGCTGGCGGATTCGGGAGGTGGTGGTGGCTGTGGAGCAGAAGGAGGAGGAGAAGCCTGGAAAATTCACTTAGAAATTTTTCTATTCCATTAATTAATGCGCGAAACCAGTCGTATTAATCAATTTATTAGCATATTTTTATTATGAAACACTCACGATCACAAGCCTTCGTCGCGTGCATCGGGCTGTCATGATTCTGGGGAATGATGACCGCTTTTTCCAGCCTCGCACTGAGCTGGGAGACTTTGGTGTAGTGGGATTACTGTGCTTCTCTTAAAGAATCGATAAATGAATTTTTTTGTCTTTTATTTTCCTACCGTATGCACTTGAGAAGCGTCGTGGGGAGAAGTCGCTTGGCCTCGAGCTTTCGGATTGTGGCATCGAGTTGGGCGAGGGCTTCGTTCATGCAATTCTGAAAAGCAGGGAGTAGTCAGCGAGGAGAGAGAGAGAGAGAGAGAGAGAGAGAGAGAAAGACGAGAGAGACTCTTACTTGTTTCGCAGCAACAAGTTGAGGGAGAATCAATTGGAGCACCAGCCGATCGCAGCTCAGAAAGCCTCCGATCAAATCTTTCTCCGGCATCGACGGTCTTGCTCCGGATTTCTCGGACCTCATCGAGCACCTAATATACGCATTTACGTCTGCATACATGTCTTGCTGAGTTATATAACTAATGGATCGTGCGCAAGCTTACCTGCTGCTTGATGGAGCACATTTGCTGCACCGAGAAGAGGTGATGACCGTTGTGCAAATTCACACAACATTCCAGGCATGAGAAGTTCTGAAAAAAAATGTTATTCTTTATGGTAAGTTTGAATTTCGTTAAAGTTAAATTTTATGTTAAGGAAAGCAAATATTTGGCATATTATAAGGTAACCTACCACGCTTGCCGAAGTCGAGCACTCCTCGCAGTATCGTGCCAGTTTCTCCAGGTTTTTTGCGGTAACTTTTCGCTTGCAGTCTTGGCATCTGGAAAGGGCCTTTAGACACCATATTCCTGATAATTTGCATACCTTTTCACAGCCACTTTTTCCCTCTTCGAGCCACCAGCCAATCGCTTCACATCTGGAGCGAGGAATTGTATCTGGAAAATAACAGTTTGTCTTTTTTTAAATGTACGTTTAAATATTTTTTAATGGCCCACTGCAGCCAAATTTTTTGGTCTTAAGATTCTAATTATGTAATTAATTTCAATAGTTTTCGAGAAACGGTGTTTTGCCGGCGTTTTAACTGGCCTTTTTGTGATTTGTAATTTTTCGAGGTTTTTAACTACTCAAAAAAATTCAATTTATGCTAATTTTTAGTAAATTTCTCACCTCTTCTCGATGCCTCCTCTCCCGATCCAAATCTGTGCTCTTCCACGTCTTTTTCTTTTTATCACTCTTCGATGTTTTCGGGGTTTTCGGCTCCTCCGTCCCGCTGACGTGGATTACGGTCACGTTGTTCACCTCACGGCCTTTCTTGACGCTTTCCAGGATTTCTAAAAATATGCAAATTATCGACGAATTTTGGTTGAGTTTTATCTAATCTCTAAATCACCAAATACAGCAAATACTTACTACAAAGATCATAATTAGTAGGCGCGTTTTTTGCCGTTGTCGTCGAGAATTGCCGTCGACACGTCGGACATTTGATCGAATCAAGCAGGTAGTACTGTAAATTGTTTTTGTGTTTTTCTTATACGCTAAAATGTCATGAAAAATACTTGCCAGCTCATAGTTTCAGTTTTTTTGGATTTGGAAGTTTTCATTATCTTTTAACTTTAAGATTTTTTACAGGGATTGATTCATTGCTCCGGCTGCGCTCTGTCTGTTCCCTTTAGGAAGCCCCCGGGAGCCCAATAAAAACATCAAATTAGCGTCAGCTCCCCGCGTTCCCCATAAAATTCCGATTATGCAAATTCGGGTGTAACCAAATTTGGGCGTCGGAAAGCAACAGACAGCCTTAATTCGGAGGCTTCTGTATCTCGACACCTTTTAAAGAGCATTAAAACCCTGGAAAGGAATTAAAGAAAATATTGGCCCAATTAATTGGAATTTCCTATGAACATAACCATTCGTTTTCTTCTTTATGCAAATTTTCATACCTCCTGGTGACAGCAAATACTGAACAGGCACTGCGAGCAAAAGTTATGGCCGCAGGGCAGGATTTTCGGGGGTCGTTGGATGGGCTGAAAGGCTTCGAAGCACACCTGAAAAACGGAGATGAACATGAGCTAGAAAACTCTGATTAGAATCGCATGGAACTCAAGGCACACTTCACTTACCTCGCAAGAAACCGTTTCATCTCCCTCAAACAGAAATGATACCAGCCGCCCCGGGGAGCCCTGATCGAAGGCAACCGGGGGCATAATCGCTGAAAAAAAATCTATTGTAACTCGGTTTTTATAGCAATTTTGAGCAGGAAAGGAGAAAGCAGTCGCAGTAATGAACAATATAGATACCAATTCAAGTCGCTTTGGAATTAGGCAACATAAAAGAGATACCAGGTTTGAAGGGGTCCAAAAAATAAATTGGGAGGCAGCTAGATATAAATTAAAAATTTTACAAGGTGATGGCCGACGCACTGCGGCTCTTTCGGGCGCGAGTTGGTTTTAAAGGGACAGAGAATCCAGGAAAAACAAGGTGGTTCTCGAGCATGGTGCACTGTTTAAAGGTATGGCTTTTTTAGTAATTTTTGTTGAAGGCCCGTGTAAGTCAAGCTCTACGAAATTCGACGTAATCCAGTGTCTTATCGGCATTATTGACACGCGCTTTTTATTGGTGGTATCAGAAAAATTATATGGAAGAATCAAGCAACGATGGTAACCGTGATTAAAAATTTCAAACGTATTTAGCGATTTTGCACGATTAAACAAACTCGAGAGGGTTTTAAAGGAACCGGTAAGTTAACCCAGAGCGAATTTCACTCTGGCCCTTTCCCGAAGCATTAATGGCAGCCCAGAAATGGGTTTGGAACTGGGTAGTGAAACTAACGAACCGTAACAAACAAGTGCATACCGTTCATGGGTTCCGAACGGAACCCGGGCGCCCATTTTTGCGAGCCCCCGAGTCAGACTCCGGAACACCTAAGGACTCGAAATGGGTGTAGTTAGCAAAAGGGGCAGGAGACTACTCTTGACAGACGGGGGGGGGGAGTAACTATCTCCCTACTAAAGTCGTCAACCAACTTATCGGGAATCGCATCGACAGTGTCATCCGGTGCGGCTGTACATAGGAGTCTAGTGGAGGTTTTGAACTGTTTTAGGGCATGGCAAAGGGGTGCAATTCGGTGTATTACGTAAGGCTAGTCTCAAATAAAGAAAAACATTTAATTTCAATACTTTTTTGAAAGAATTTGAAGAGAGAAAAATTGCGCAAATTTTTGAACGTTTTAAGGCATGATTAGGGGTGTAATTTGGAATGTTCGGAATCCAGTTTCGAGGCGGTTTTGCGGAAGTTTGCAGACTTTAAAGGGATACGGTAAAAATGTGTAATTTTAAGAAAATGATGGGTTATTCGCTAGCAACTATACAAAGAATTCTAGCAAATGATTGTGGGCATTTTTGCATACAAAAAGCCCAAAAGCCCCCGCTCACTTGGGCAATAAAGGGGGGGGGGGGTAACTTGGGGGCTACCGTCCCATTTCTTGTCGGCTTATTTTTTACCATAGTGCTCAATAGGCGTGCGGGGAGCATGAGTTCTTGGAGCTCCAACCCCCCTTCCAAGCCCGTCCCCTCTTTCTGTTTCTCGCTAATGGGCCATGAGTCAAAAGGATGCGGCCGGAAATCCTCATCCTCCCCCCACCCGACCACAACTTTTATGAGCCCGACTCCAAATTGTGGGTTGCTCCCCCTGGGCGTGCGGGTATTCAAATTGTGGCTACCGTAAGCTGAGCTTGATCAACGGGCTGCACCTGAGTATGAGCTTGAGTTGTTAGCACTTGCATAGAAAAATTTTTCATGAAGTTCAAAATTTGCATACAAAATTTGGTCGGGAAGCTGATTTTTTTCCCCCCTATAGACCCAACGGGCTCTAGTAAGCGACTCGTATGTATTTTAATAAATTTTTTGGTAAAATCTTACTATATTTCGATTCAAAAAAGTGTATAAAAACTTTCAGAATGTTTAAAAATTCGAAACTTTGCAAAATGGCGCTTTCTGTCGACAAATTTAGATTTTTACGCATTTTCAAAAAACATAGGCAACCAACAGTAAAAACGCCTAGAAACACTTCATCTAATATTGGAAAATTAAATACAAAAAGAATGTTGAAATTTCAATATTTTCTTCAATTTCGGGCGGGGAGCAAAGGGAATTTTCTCCTCCCCCGATATTTGAACAGAACCCCAATTTCATCTCTATTTAATGCAAATTTACCTTATTCTCGTCGTTTTGAGTCGATTTATGCAATAGGGAATATGATAGAATTTGGTCGATTAGGGGATTATGGTAGCTTCGGGATTTCAGTAGTTTTACAGCGCCTCGAATAGAATCTATGAAAGATGAGCTCGGGACTTTATAGCTATGGATTTTCCTAGCACTATTGACTAGTGATAATAAATCACAGAGGTCCATTTGAAGTCCCCGGCCCCCGATTTCCGAATTGTACCCCCAGGGTAAGAGGTGTCAATTGGTCGTTTGATAGGCAGATGGCCGGGCGCGCACTTCCCGGTCAAAGAGGGGAAGAAATCGACCATAAACGGATGCGGGACCTTTGTCTTTGTTGTCCCCGGAAGGTTATCGAAAATTATAAATTTAGATGAAAGAGAATTCAAAGACCGGAGAAAGTGATAGCATAATGCATTAATGATCAGAACCGACCATAAACGGATGCGGGACCTTTGCTTTGTTGTCCCCGACAGGTTATCAAAATTGATGAAGTTAACTTCACAGAAATTCGCAGAATGGGGAAAATTATAGCGAAATGCATTAATAGCTAGAATTGAGAGAAATCTACCATCGACGCTTGTCCGGGTTTTTTTCCGATTTTTCCGAGGGTACTTTATTTATTTAAATTTGTGTTTAGATTTTCCTCTGATCTAAAAGTTAAATCAGCAAGCAACTAATAATTACAGTAATATTATCGTAATTTAATAAAAGCAAAACACATCAAAAAGTTGAAAATATAGCCTAACAAGGAAACCTCCCCAGCTCGAAGTTGGACTTCGATTAGCGATATGGCCTATCTGATGCAGTTTTTCATGCTGATAACGATACCGATATTTATTTTTGCCGAGCGCCACAGGAACATTGTTAAAAATCGATTTAAAGTTTTGTCATGTTTGGCAGCCCCGCCTCAAAGCCCCTCCCCACGGGGAAGGATCCATCGGCGGCGTGGTGTAGTCGGCAAGTACTTGGACTACCAATCTAGAGGTCGCTAGTTCGAGTCTGGCCGTTGACGACTTTTTTGCTTTTTGCTTCAAAAGTGCTGTGAAGGTCCTACAAGTCATCAAGAAAGATATTTTTAAGTTTTTTGCACATTTGGTAGTTAATTCAGGTAGTTATGGCTACAACGAACCACAGGTCTCGATACGATCCTCATGAATTTTGTGACCTCAAAACGCTTACCTTGGTGCAGAAATGATAAGATGTAAAAAAAAAACTTAAAGACAGAACGTAGTATTTCCTTCTCCTTTTTTCAAAAAGTTTTCAAAAGAGTGGCTGGTGCATTAAATAGTTGGTGATCCACCGATAATTCCAAATGTCTTCGGCTGAAAAACAGTCTTTCCGAGAAATCGAATCGAGCAACTTGAATTGGTGACCAAAAGTTCAAAACAACTTAAAACCATATTTCTTGATGACTGATAGGACCTTCACAGCACTTTTGAAGCAAAAAGCAAAAAAGTCGTCAGCGGCAAGACTCGAACTAGCGACCTCTAGATTGGTAGGCCAAGTACTTGCCGATTACACCACGCCGCCGATGGATCCTTCCCCGTGGCGAGGGGCTTTGAGGCGGGGCTGCCAAAGATGACAAAACTTTAAATCGATTTTTAACAATGTTCCTGTGGCGCTCGGCAAAAATAAATATCGGTATCGTTATCAGCATGAAAAACTGCATCAGATAGGCTATATCGCTAATCGAAGTCCAACTTCGAGCTGGGGAGGTTTCCTTGTAAGTGCTTTTCAACCGGTCGTAAATTTTACGGTTTTAGAAAAATATGGAAATTAGGCTATTCAAAAAATGTTTTTTTTTGCAGCCCATAATTTATAGAGAATTATTGAAAATCCGCTACAAATAATTCTCAAAAACCCCAACCATTTCCGCAGTGACCTAACGCTCATTCTCAGGTCCTTGAGAACAATATGCACACCCACGTTCGGTGTATTCAAATGTACAAGAGCAAAAAAAAGAAAAGGAAAGAAAAGACAGATGGGAATGCGTATTGTAGGGGTTGGGGATGAAGTGGGTAGCTCTAAATAGTAGTAGCTAGGCCGAGACTGGGGGAGCAATAGGTTGGGGTGGGGGAGGTGCTGCCTGTTGCGTGCAGCCCCTTGAGGATACGGTAAGTGGGTAGGGGAGGGGAGGGGCGGATGGGTATTTCTAGGCTGGGTATTTCCTTGGCCACGCCCAGGATTTGTGGATGTTTTGGGTACCCGTTTATAGGTGTATTTCGGGAAGAATGGGAACGAGAGAGATGGAGAGAGATGTAAGAGAGAGCGGGAGAGAGAGAGGAGAGAGAGAGAGAGAGAGGGAGAGTGAGAGAGAGCTATACGGGAAAAACACTGTGGTTTTTTGGTTTTTTTGAAAAAAATTGTTTTAAGTTTTTATTATCTCATCTAGAAAATTCCAAGCATGGCTGCAAAAAGCTTTTACTCGAGAAATGAGCATACTTAAAGCTCATTTGGTGGCGAGCAAAACGTTTATTTATGTTTCTATTTTATGCTTTCGCACTTAATTTTGCCCTCTTTCTCTCTCTCTCTCTCCGTTTCTCCCTCCCTCTCTCTCTCGCTCTCTCCCTCTCTCGCTTGCTGATTAAAAATTAAATAATGTCGTAGGATTTTAAAGGGAGCGTGACAGCAGCGTACATACCGAGGTTTTACCTGAGCGATTTTCACGTTCCCAAATGGAAATTCATGGCCTTCATTTATAACAAAAATCACCTCTGATACTAGATTTTTCCTGAAATCTGCATTTTTTTTGCAAATCGTTCCATGCCGAACATATTTCAGGTTCAAGGCCAGTTCCCGCAGCGTTTAGTGACCCCCGTCCCCTTTGAAACCGCGAACATTTAGCGCATATTGTGTTCGAGTATCCGGAGATACTAGAAAGAAAGTTAGGTGGGGCTGGCCCGGAACGTGTGAACATGCCTGTGAAACTAGGCCAAGGCATATGGGACAGCTGGTACCAGGCGAGAGATCCTCTTTTTTTCGGCTACTCACATCGGCTACCCAGTAATCCTGTAACCACCCAAAAAACCTGGCAGCCCCATTCATGAGTTGATGTGTTATGGGGTCGATGAGTTTTCAGGGAGCGAGGAAAGAATTCGGACAGGATTCCTAGCTACTCGATTGGAAACTTGGGATATGGTAGGAATTAAACACAATAGAATTTAGGAAAAAGGAGCATTAACGTTGCTAGTTCTGTCGCGGAAACTAAAAAGTGCTATTTGCAGCTTCCCTGATTTGTCAGCACATTTTGATGGAAAAGGAGATAAAGTAAATCATCGACATCAGACCTCTTATACCCATCAAAAATTAAAAAAAATCAGAAAAACGCGAGAAAAATTATCTTATGCAATTTGAACCAAAGATGGGTTGTCAAGGCACCCTTATTAAATTTTTTTGAATTCAGGGTGCGTGGCGCCGTCATTTCGAACGTAAGTTTTGATACAGTAGTATAAAAAAAAGAAAAAAAGAAATACATGTGAATCCAAAAGCTTTTTCGACCTTGAGGTCTGAAAGATGTGATTGATCACTTACGGAAGGGCCTGGCGTATGGTTATCAGAAAAACGGGAAAAGATACCGCAGAAAAATCAAATAAAAATATATCGCACTCTCTCTTTTTCTCTCGTTTTCTCGTTTTCTCTCTCCTTCTCTCGCTCTCTCGCTCTCTCTCTCACTATCTCTCTCTCTTGCTCTCTCGCTTTCTCGCTCCCGACTGAATGCTGTAAAAGCCCAAATAATCCTCAATACAAATTTAGACAAAGTAGGAGCAAAAACAAAGAAACAAAATATGGAACAGAGATGAAAATCAAACTAGGCTCGCAAGCCTACGCAAAACTACAGCGTACACCCCCTCCGTTACGCAATTCGGTACACAAACCGGTGCATAGCCGGAGCGGCTGGCCGGGTGCCAGCTTCCAGGCGCGAAATTTGAGACACAGCCCCGGGGCGGCGCTTGAGATGAGCACCACCACCGGCGGTGCCATCTGGCAACAAAATATGGGGGCAAATTGGGCGAGGGACAGTGGATGGGAAGGAGGGCATCAAAAAAGGGAGACTGTTCAAATAACGCCAATTAGCGGGGTTTGCATAAAAAAGTAAAAACGATCCAGTAACAAGAAATTGAATCCCAGCGATAATACCGACAAGAAAACTCCCGAAAAAGCGACGACAGGTCAAAAAACCGAAACTTCGACAGCGAGAATCCCGACATACTGAAAGCCCAAAATCCCGACAGCCGAAAATCCGACAGCCATAATACCGACAGCTTAAATATTGCCAGCTACATATAATGCCGACAGCCAAAATATCGATAGTCCAAAATGTCGATAAATAAAATGCCGACAGCCTAAAATCCCGACAAATTCTTGACGTTACTTTGAATGCTAGTTTTTCTTAAACAGCTGTTTTGCATGCTGCGATTTTAGCTGTCGGGATTTAGGCTCAAATTTTCGAAAAAGGCTTTTTATGCAAATTGATTTGTTTTCAGCTTTTGTAGCTTCGGTAGTTTTGACGATTTCTGTTTATGCAAATTAGGTGCTTTGTAAATTGCTGTAAATTGCTGTAAACTGTAAATACATACCTTCTATTCGAATTAGTTTGCTTCGATGTTTTTTAAAGCACATAAAAAACCGTCAAAGGTTTCTGCCGTTTTTCTTGATGACACAGGATTATGAAAACCCAGCACTCAAAAGTTCGAAAAAATTCGCATTCCAACGCCTTCGAGGCTAGTCTAACAAATTTCCAGGTGTCACAGTCCGTTTAAAGAGCAACTTTTAAGTGAGATCTACCGGGCCAAAAAATATTAAAATATGGAGCAAAGGTTTGGAAAAAAGCAGAAAATCAATTTAAACGAGCCATTTCCAGACGCCTCAACGGCTTGAACCCATTTTGTAAACAGTGCCCTCTAGAAGCCCCAGACAGCCTTGAGCCGGCCTCCCATTAGCCCCGGAATTAGAAGCAGCGCTTACAATTTCAAAGACGAGCGGCTGACAGCATTTCTGTAGAGCCTGGATGGTAGGGGAGGAACTGCGGGAACCCTTGCACATCTGATTGTGCTCCCCAACAAAAAGAGTAGAAAAAGAGGAACCCAATCCGAAAGCGGCTGCCCTTCCCTCATTTGCATTTAGCCTTGAACAACCCTGGGAGCGGCAGATCGGGCAATTCAACGGTTTGGAATGTTAAAGGCATGGTGAAGCTTCGTCCTCGCGGATGAAATTCAAGGGACAGGTAGGTGCCGACAACGGATTTTTTTCCATTGAAGCAAATGAATGAATCCACAAAGAATGCATAGCCAAAAATCCAGGCTTCCTGGCCCCTTTAAAAACGAAAAGAACGGGTACAAATAAACGAATAACGCGTACCTAGGAGCGTAGCGTAGCTGCTCGCTCAAAACTGGATAAGACTAGCTACATAGCTTAACATCCATAGAAAACGAATAAAAAGGCGACAGGAGCGTACATAGGAGCGTAGCGTAGCTGCTAGCTGAAAGTATGGAAAACTGGAAGGCCCCAAAACTAGGCCTCAAGAATAATTTAACAAAAAAAATGCAGAGATCGTACAGTGAAAGGGACGTGTAAAGGAGCGTAACGTAGCGTAACCTAGTCCGATCCAAAATCGTAAATTTGATCGCTTTTTTAACCGGGAGCGAGGTAGAAAGCGAGTTAGGGAGAGAGAGAGAGAGAGAGAGTGAGAGAGAGAGAGAGTGAGCACGAGAGAGGGACAAAGTTGATTCAGCACTTTTAAAGCAATGCATGGAAACTGCCGCATTGGTTCCGCACCCACCAAACCAGAAAAAGCTGCACCTTAAAACCTAACTTTATAGCCGAATCTTCCATGGTAAACAAGCCGTCTAACTCAAGTAAGGGCAGCCGAACCCGGAACCGGTCCCAACTATAGGCTTCGATGGTATGGGCCGATAAAGCCCCCCAATGCTGATCGGGGAAAGGACAGTAGCAAAAAAAAACCAAAGAGGGCGCAATTTAGAATTCGAGTGAGGAGCAAGAGGAGGAGGAGGAGGCACTCGGGAGTGACACCCGGGGAAATATGTTTAGGTGTGGCCGGGGTTCTCGCTCCGAGCTCGGGGAAAACGATCAGCTGAGGAGTTTGGAGGCGAATTTGGGCATAACAGTGCTAGGCCATGAAGAGAAACGGCGAATTTTCGTATGCAAATGCGAGAAAAGCTGAATTTCCTCTATACAAATAGATGGATTGCAAGATGAATAAAAAGCGGGAAACAGCTTGGAAAATTGCCATACGATTTCCTTTTCGAATCTCAGTAAAAAGAAAAGCAGGGAGACAAAGAAGAAAAAGAGAGAGACAGAAAAGAGAGAACGAGATGAGAGAGAGGGAGAGAGAGAGAGAGAGAGAGAGAGAGAGAGAGAGAGAGAGAGTGGAGAGAGAAGAGAGAGAGAAGAGAAAGAAGAGATACAAAGAGAGAGAGAGAGAGAGAGAGAGAGAGAGAGAGAGAGAGTGGGAGAGGGAGAGCACAAACTTTGAAATGGGCTAGCATACGGTAGCTCTTTCTCCATGAAAATGCCAAATTATGCCCATACAAAGGGTGGTGGGCCTGATGAATCGCCGAGTGACGCGAAATTTCATGAGAAAATGTTTGAAGGCGAGTTCTAGGGTCCGGTTGATGCTGAAAAATGGCTTGTGTCTTTTTACAGATCAAAAATATTTCTCATTGCTACTTAAAAAGCTGAATTTAGCAAAAATACAGCTAAAAGACCTAGCCATTCAGCTTGTGCTTCTGCTTCTCCTCATCAATACTCCTAGTGGCCAGACAGTCCGTGCCGATCGTAAATCCGGAAGCTTGCGTAGTGGTGAGTGTCTGTCTGTTCTCTGTATGTTCGTCTGTCTGTTTATAGCTATTTCTCTAGGTCTCTCCCCCTTCTCTCTCGCTCTCTCTCTCTCTCTCTCTCTCTCTCTCTCTCGCTGTTCTGTCTTCCCATTGTTTATTGCCCCCACCTAGGTTCCCCCATTCGCGCCGGGACCATAAAAGGATCCCCCCAGGGCCCGTGCCGATGGCATGCAGATAGCCCGAGGGGTTGATGAATTTCGGACAGCTAGGTGGGCAGAGTTTTTTAGGGTAAAGGGGAAAACTGGAGAGCGTAAGAAAGTAAAGAACGTAGCGGGGGATCAAAAAATCGCTTAGATTGAAGGTACTGAGAAGCCTAATCCTGTAAACTTGCGAAATCAATAAAAATACGATTTTCAAGCCCTTCCGGTCCTGTCTTTATTATTGCCGGGTTTATATCGCTTTGCCAGGCTCTAAATCTTAAACCGCCTGAAGAATTTCCAGGACTGCACTAATACCGCAAAACGTTCTGAAAATTGGAAAAACGCGAATTTTAGAAAAATTCAAGGTCGGGAGCTTTTGGTTCGCCTAGATGATTTTTTTGCGATGTCCGTAAAGACTAGGGTTATATTTCATTCCCTGAAAAAAATCACAAAAATTCAATCGGACTACGTGCAACTACGAAATACACCTCTAGACACTCTCCTCCACCCTCCATGCTCGGACCATAAAAGGCGCCCCCGGGTGGCCGATGGCATAAGTGATAGGGGTAGTGTTGACAAGCTGACGAGACAACCGATGATCCCTTGAATCTCAGAGTGAGATCATCCAAATAGTGTAATCGAAAACCTATGATCCTCCGATCGCGAGGGTTCAAAGCTCAAAAACTAAAAAAATCTGGAAAATCGCAATTAAAATTCTTTTCAAGGGAATTTAAAGCTCACTTAAAGTCCGATTCATCTAAAAAATGTTTTATTAAAATTTTGCAACTCAGACAAATCTTCGCTGGCAACCACCTCTTAAAAAAATTGTTTTGTTTCACCAGCAAAAATTACTTTTCCAAGGAAAGCCCAAAAGGGAGGCAAAAAACCACTCTTGAATTTCGTAATTACACTTAATTTAATCACCAAAATTCAATTTCAATAATTAAAATCGATTAAGTATTGAATTGTCTAGACCTAATCGAAACAGGGGTTGAATTTGTCGTTTCCCGGCCCCTTTAATAAAACCCCAATGTAAAACTGTAAAAGCTGCAAGGGTCAAATAGGTTGATCTCCACGATCTCTGACCGGAACTAAGCTCGAGAAATGTTAATCTTGTGTCTAGACACCACAGATGTTATGTTCTACACCTACCGCTTATTTTGAAGGACCAACACAAGTGCCGTCGGGGGATTTGTGCCTTTGAATGGGCCGAACAGGCCATGCTGTTTACGGTCGATTTACCCATGACCCGGAAGACCGACTGACTGTTCGCTGTCCATTACCGGATTAGCGGACCCGTAGGGAAGAACTAGATGGCATAACCGTTGGACGATTGAAGACTTGGAGAGACTCGAAAAAGGAGAGAGAGAGAGTGAGAGAGAGAGCGATAGAGAGAGAAAGAGCGCGAGAGCGAGAGGTGTGGAGATCGTGAGCGAGACATATAAAAAGAGAGCGAGAAATGCGGAGATAGAGAGAGATTGACATCGAATGATATTGAGAGTGTGAGTAAGCTTGTGAATGAGAGAGTGGCAGTGAGAGAGTGAGGGTGACAGAGAGAGAGAGAGAGAGAGAGAAAGAGAGAGAAAGCGAGAGAGCTAGAGAGAAAGAGAGACCCAATTTAAATCCAAACACCAGCCCAAATTGCTTAACATTTCCCACAACCAATTGACTCATTTCCTCCCCTTCCAACTTGCCACCGCACAAAAGAACAAGCCGCAACATTTTTCAGGTAGCTACACAGACATGGTCAGCCCGGACCAACCCGGGAATTGGTAAATGGCAGAGCTTGGCGGTATTTGCGGGAAGCTGCAAAGAGATAGGGTGACGTTTAGGGACAGGTTTTGAATGTCTTACTGTAGTATGCTAGAGAAAAATAGAAAGAACGAGAGAAAGAGAGAGAGAGAGAGAGAGAGAGAGAGAAGAAAAGAGAGAGAGAGAGAGAGAGAGAGAGAGAGAGAGAGAGAGAAAGAGAGAGAGAAGAATAAGAATAAAAGACTCCGATTCAAAAACACGATCAACCTCGACCTCCAATCTCCATGCTAAATCTTGTCCCCCACCAATCCATCTCCATATCCATCCCTAAACGTTGCGCATTGTTTATTGTGTATCTAGCGGGGGAAGTCCCTTTGATTCCGCCATGATACTCCTCCCGTTTGTCTGCGGCTACCGGCCATTTCTCGGTCTTCTCGGGATTGCGCCACCCCATCCATCCCTCCAAATCCACCCACCGTAGCCCGATGCTCAAATAGAGTAGTTAGCTTCCGAAAATCCGAGTCAGAGGCTTTGTTGCGCAAACCACCGTGCGGCCGGGCAACTTTGGGGGCCTAATGGGCCTTTGATGTATGGGTTTTTGACTGAGCCTGAGTTCGAGCGGGAATTGGAGCACCAGAGAGAGATTAGTAGAAAAAGCGATAAAACGGGATAGAAAAAGAGTGAGAGAGAGCGAGTTAGACTGAAAGAGATAAGGAGAGAGAGAGAGAGAGAAGGGCAGAGAGAGTGACAGAGAGAGAGATAGAGAGAGAGACAGAGGGAGATAGAGAGCTAGAGAGAGAGAGCGCGAGAGAGAGAAAGAGTAGTTTAGCCAGCTAAAAACCTGAAGCTCTGCCCAAAGCTCATGCTGATTTAAAAACGGCTGAGCATGGGTTAACTAAGCTCTAACGTTGGCCGTGAAGTCTCCGATTTGCGCAACAAAGCCCCCCATCCGATTCTCGGGGGCTAACTACTCTATTTGAGCATGAGGATACGGTGGATGGACTAGGATGAGGATTTTGGGTGGCGCAATCCAGGGGAAGACATAGGAAATGGCCGGTAGCCGCAGACAAACGGGAGGAGTATCATGGCGGAATCAAAGGGACTGCCCCGCTAGATACACAATAAACAATGCGCAAGATTTTGGGTAAGGATATGAGGATGGATTGGTGGGGGACAAGATTTAGCATGGAGATTAGGGGTCGAGGTTGATAGGGGTGGTTTCGGAAAATTGGGGGTCAATACTGGAGAATTTCGCCGGCACTGAATAAAAGGAAATAAAACTTTGTGATACATCAATAAACTAAGGAATCGAAGAAATCATCAAAAAGATTAAACAATAAAAATTAAAGTTTAAAAAATTGAAAATCGGAAGTTAAAAAGTTAGAAATTGATTAAAACCATGCCAAAAATCCAAAAAATAGAACCATAGGCAAATTTTGGTTCTGATTATTCGAGCGCCTTCCAGCAAATAATAGTAATTTCGTTATCTTTTTCGAAGAAGGTTACGATACCCCGATAAAAATATAAAAAAACAGCAAGAAAACGCTAGAAATTCATCAAAACTCAAAAAAACCTATGAATTTAGGATTCGGGATATCAAAAAGTAGACGGCATTTGTTATTTAGTACCTTGTGATGGGTACCGTAATCCTGAAAAAAATTCCATAAACAAATTTCCGAGCAATCAATTTGTCGTGCCTTTCAAATCTTGCCCACCCGCCTTGTCTTCTCGGCGTCTTTAGCCTATCAAAAAAGCGACGTCGACAAGGCGTTTAACGGATCGAGCGAGGCAAGAGGGGAAGGTCATCAAAAATGGCCGAAAAAGGGCCATTCTACAAAAGAGCTCTCTCCCCTATTCAGGGTCATTCCCCCAGTCGACACGGTTTTTCTGATGCTTTCCGCTGCCATCCACTAGCCACTGACTGGCGGAACGGACCATATGGCGCCCGGTGGTGGACGGAGGCATTCCGAGGTAACCGTTTGTACCGGAATTCGTAATTTGTCGTCTCGCGGAACCGAGCACCAATTTGCCAACGATTAGCATGAAATAGCTCGGGATTCGAGGGAGCTGGTAAAACATTTGAATCGGTAAGCCAAAGTTGCTTTAAAAAGGCTTAGCTTACTACCGCTTCCCAAGGTCCGGTTAAGGAACAATTAGCCCGAGCCGGAGGCCTCGTGCATCGGAAGCCGTAATTGATTGCTCGTCGGAAAACTGACTATCGATTTGGCTACGATTACCCCGGAAATGGCCGGGGTACTCAGGGTAACCGGGGAGGGGAGTTTCATGCAAACTATTTTACTCTACTCTATTCTACTCAGATAAATATTAGTTATTATTGTTAGATTATTTTTGCTGGTCATATTTTGTACTGGGTTTTATTGAAGTCAAAATGTTTCAGATAATGTCCATCTTTCCAGTGCGTGGCAAAAATCTAAAACCTTGGTGGGCATGAAATAAGGGGGGGGAATTGGAGGCTGTTTAGAGAGGTGTAACTTTTAGATATTTTAATCCCATGGACATTTTAAAAGCAAGATACATGGATACATGGACACGCAGAAACAATTTAAATGGTCTGAAAGGTGGGACAGCCAAAACAGGGGACGCGGAGGTTGCTGGTTTGACATGGCCACGTCCACAGAAGGGTTGGTTAAAGCCATTTTAAAGCTTCAAGTTCACCCTCCAACGAAAGTTGGCTTTAGTTAGAAGGTGAGTTTAGCACCGATTTCCGCTTTTCCGTTCACTGTTTGCCAACGGGCGAAACTGAAAATGGCCGCGGGGCGAGGGTGTAATCGAATCAACGGATTAGACTGTCGAAGGGGGAAACGGTTTTTTCGGGAAATGGTTAGTGAGTTGAAAAAACTTGAACAATGAAATCGCAGGAAGTCGAGACGAAATGTACGATACTTACGTTAAAACATTCGACTTGGGTTAAACCAAAAAATGCAACCTATAAAAAGTGATTTTTTAAAAATGCCGTACTGCTTGAATTTACTACTGTCAACCTAACGTATAAATTTTTAAACTTTGCAGCCATTTTAAGAGGGTTGTTGCGTAATTTGTGGTGCCCTTAATGCGTCAAAAATGTGCGTTTAGATGAGGGTATATTTTGAAGGGGATGGTTCCTGAGTGGATAGTGTGGAGGAGTGTGTGTTGCGTTTCTCGAGGTTTGCCCCCTCAAAAATTTGCATATCCTGTGGAAGCCGGAGAGAGTGAAAGAAAAAGAGAGAGAGAGAGAGAGAGAGAGAGAGAGAGAGGGAGAGAGGCTATTGTGGACAATAGAATACCCACTCGATTAGCGCGCTCAAGGGTGAACGATGACCCGGGAAAAATGAGCGGACGGTGACAGGTTCGGGAGGACAGCAGGGTGGAAAGAGGACATTTGGAGAATTTAAATAACGGGGGATTTTACAAATAAAAATCAAATTAATTTAATCTTCCAACAACAAAAATTTTTGGTTGTAATCATGAAAAAAAAAAGATTTTGGCCAAATTCTCGCATGGGTGTATCGAGAAACCCCAATCGCCTTAAAAAGCTCCATAATTAAAAATTGGAAAAACTAACAATTTATAAAAAATAAGAAAATCAGGATAAAATAAAGTACCGAAAATAGAAAAGTATCCAAAAAACCGAAATTCGAAATTTGAGATTTTTTGCAAATTTGGAATTTTTGAATTTGGTCGCCGGGATTTAAAACGAGAAAGTGATTTTTCAAATTCAAAATTATATTAATGCGAAAATACACTCGTTTAGGTACATTATTTTTATGCAAAGGGTGCCGTGGATTACTGTAAGAGCACAAAAAAAATCGAAATTTTACAATTTAGCCGCTAAAGTTTGCAAAGGGCTATATGCCCTATTATATAAAGGCTTAAAACGCCCATAAAATCGACGCAATTCGCTATGCAAATTATAACACCCCGGATTACGGTAATCACGAAGAAAAGTGAGATGTCCGGCGTAATTCTCGGTTAATCGCCCCAAAATGGATGCGGGAAGGTAAGTGAGCCCCCGAAAATCGATACCGGATATCCCGTTTTGGGCTAGTTGGACTACAAGTTGTCACATAATTTGTCATCGCAGCCTTCTTTCGGGGGGATGAGCCTTCCGGGTACATCAAGGCCCAAGATCGCGCCCCCAGGGTCCTATCCCCAGGCTACGAAACCTATTTGCACATGGGCACCTGGGTTCCAGGGAGACCGAGGTGCCAAATGGACTAGTTAGAGCCTTTCGGTGTGGTATATGTGATATAAGACAAATTGATTAAATCGGGAAACCGGATTTGTTAGCTCAAAAATGATAAAAGTAAATATTTATTTTATTGCAGGAAGTACGAATTGTAACTGCCGCAAATTCTGCTAATTTAAAAGAATAAGAAATTGTATAGAAAACTTTCTAATTCCTGGGAATACCGCGCTCCTTAAATTAAAACCTTCGAGATTGCGAATTCTTGGGAATTGCTCGACCATTTAGTTTTAGAGTAGAAGACCGACTATGAAAGTTTTTTTGCAGTTATGTCGGCGAAGAATAACCGTTTTAATGTTTATATTTTTATTAAATGGGTTTTATAACCCCCCAGGAATTCAAGATTTTTCGCATAGACATTACTCGCTGGCTTCGTTTCTTGCTCACTCTCCCTCTCTCTGCGCTCTCTCTCTCTCTCTCTCTCTCTCTCTCTCTCTCTGCTGGCTCCCTTCTGTCTCTCTCGTTCTCTCGCGGCCCCTCTCTCTCGTTCTCTATCTCTCCTCTCTCTCTCTCTCTTCAATTCTCTCTCTCTCTCTCTCTCGCTCACGCTCGGTCTGGCTCTCTCAGACGCTCGCTCTCCTTCTGATTCTTTTACTCGAGCGACAATTTTAGTTCCATTTTCCAAGTTTCCTTATATAAACCCGTCCGAACCAGGACTTGGGATTTTCCGGATCCGTTCCGATCCCAGTCTTTTACTTTCAAATCCAAAAGCGATCGGCTTTAAGCTAATCCAATACTGTTGTCAAGTGCCCATCCCCCAAGGGCAACTGTCAGTTTATTTGGGCTTAATTGGCAACAGTCTCCCGGGATGGGCCTTTCGATAGGTGACGGCCCATCCCCCGCCGAGACGGTCTCTTTTTAGGGGTGGAAACCGGGAGGGCAAACAGCACATGGTACACACACAGGCATTCACAAATGACAACACTTGACGAGTCAAGCGATGGGTTGGGCCCCAACCTTTTTAAGTCTTCCGCTGACCTCTGGGAAGCGCTAGGGAGGCTAGGTAAAGCTGGATGGCAGCGGAAATGGGAGTTTTGGGGACCAAAAAAAATCGGAAAATTAAAACGGGTGTAAGTCCAATTCGAAAATTTACGTAATTGTATGGTGAGCGTTTTTTTCAAGATACAGTATGCACGTGCTAACGAAATTCGTTGAGAAGAAAAGGAGAAGGAAAAAATTGTTAATAAGTATAATTAATGCCAGCAAACCCATATCCAATTGAAGCCGTAATGGTAGCAGGATTAAAGTATTGCGATGCAACAAAAATTGGAGACCTTGGAGACGGAGTCGCCGAATTACGTAACGTAAACGGTTAAAGGATTGTGAGGCAAGGACATTAAGGAAAAGCATCTATTAACTGTACCGCCTCTCAATCAACCAAGTCCATTCAAATCACCCCCGTAATCTCAATAATGCTTTCCCATAGTCGTACCTCGAAGAGTGGGCGCGAAGCAATGGCCCTCATTTCGCGGGGTGGCTGAGACAATGGGACCGTTTTGGGAAAGCCGTTTGTCCTTTTCGAGCCTCCGAGGGGGATCCATCCCGTACCAGCTGCTTAATAATGATGAGGCACCAGCATGGGAGCGATGGGTGACGGTATTTGAATTGTTGCGGGCAGCCAGCCCTAATTGGACCTCGGCCTGGCACCTATTTTCGCAAGAAAAAGCGTGGGGGAGCGGGCTACGTTGAACCTGCTAGTTTTGGCAAGGAAAAATAAATATTGGAAATTTCAGAAAGTAAATAATATATAGTGCTACTAGGGCATTTTGGTTAAGTTGATTAGCTCAGCAAACTGACCTTCAAATCAATTCGCTAGAACCCGACTAAGCGATAAAAACACAACGGAAAAATTTTTAAATAACCGATAGATCTAAATAAAAATAGCTGAAAAGCTTAAAACGTGCTGAGTTTTTTAATGGGAGACGATTTGGCTTGGTGCGGAAAAATTAGGATTGGTGACCTTTTGAAACACTTTTTGATCGGTTTGAAAATATCGCGGTTACGGTAGACTGAAAAATGCAACCTTCGTGAAAAATAGCGCGCGTAAGATGCCGATTTCAATAAAATAGTGTAAGTATACAGTAGTATAGAATAAAAAGGATCATCTACAAGATAACCTTGCATTCCTGGAATTCATCCTAATCAACAAAGCGATGCCGGTGGGTGTGAAAAATGGGCGCACCCCTCAGCCAATGATCTCCAGCTGTGTGGCGCAGAGGAAAATGTTGGCAAGGGTCGAGATGGAGGTATTTCAAGGCTAGGCAGCAGTTCGAACACCTTAAAAAATACCGGAAATTCCAATAAAACTTTACTATTGAGAATCAGAATCGACGCGCCGGGATCCTAAGGCCTAGCTGATTTCATTAACGTTGATTCTTAATTTAGAAACTTCGCCTTGGAGCGAAGCGTAATATTGAGCACCCGAAAAAGCACTGATCCTGTACACGCAGATTTCTCAAAATTAAAAAAATATAATCTATATTTGGACGCAACGGAGCGGCTACGACCCTTTGTCACGCCAAGAACGCAACGGTGTCATTAGTAAACTCCCGGAAATCTGGCCCCAAAGCGCAAAGATCTCTCCTATAGCCTCTTAAAAGCCAGGTCAAGCCCCTGAGTAGCCGCGACGGACAAGAAGTGCGAGTTTTCAGCGCATCGAGTGGCCTACGCGGCGTGGGAAGACCCTCATCCCCTCGTGCTATTTGGCACCCCCCCCCCATTGGTTGTAGATCCCGTTTTTCGTGGGATCCCCCGTTCGATGATGAGGTGATTGTGGTGCTAGTTTTGCTAGCAAATATCCAATGCTTATCTGGGAAACTAGGATTCGAAAAGAGACGCTTTTAAAGGGGCCTTAAAGGCAAGTTCGCACAATTTAACTATCGAGGAAACTTACAAAAATTTTTTTCAGTAATTTGTCGATAACTTTCGCAATCCTCGCTGTGTCGGGCACGCGCGAGCCAGTTTTTGAATATTTAAATTTACCATGCCCTTTTACCCGTTGCAGGGATTCCTAATTGCCCGCTTGTAAAGTGAGACTTCCTGGAAGCCCCCCCGCTTGCTGAGGGGCTGGTGGGGCCCTCATTTAATGCCCCAGCTAGGAGGATTTACGGGATTTGCAAATCCCTATCTCTCTCTCTCTCTCTCTTTCTCTCGCTCTCTCTCGCTCCCCTAGCTGACCGTCCCAAACACCATAATCCGGTAATTGCTCACGCCCACTGGCAACAATTGCTCAAAACGTTTAGCCAACTGAGGAAGTGTTTTTGCGGGTTAAGGGGATTTAGGAAAGAAAATTAATAAATCTTGCAAGCCAGATATTATCATATTTTATTTTGCTATGTGGATGCTTCGATGAACAGAGCGGGAGATATTGAGCGAGGGAGAGCGAGATAGAGAGAGAGAGAGCCGGAGAGAGAGCGGGAGAGAGCGAGAGAAAGCGCTGTTTTGCCGCATTAATAGGTTACCCGGATGCGATTTGCATCTATGTCTTTTCTCTTTCGCCCCCTCTTTCTTTGTCTCTCTCTCTATCTGTCTCTCTCTCGCTTCATCTCTCTCTATCTCTCTGTTTCGTTTCTCTGTCCCTCTACCGTCTACCGTAAGTCAAACTTTGTACCGCTCCATATTTCCAAGCCAACTTTTCAATTTCGTTGATTCTCCCAGGCGTCTGCCCTGACCCGGGATGACCCACCATAAACAAAAACGCCGGCCAATTCTTGTTGATAACACGCCGCCCAAGATGCGTTGACCGACATGAGGGTGGGGGACAGAGTCTAGCTGTCCTCTTTGCCGGTAGCTGGTTGTAAATTGTGGGAAGATGTCAGCAGTTGAGTGACGACGCGCCTCCCGATTCACATTTCTTGGGGATTCGGTGAATCGCGCGTCTCGTGATGGTTTGAAGGTGTTCGATGGTGCCGTACTCTGACCGGCCATAGGTCCGAAAGAATTTTGTAAAATTCTAAATCATAGTTTAATTTGAAGATATACTTGAACCTCGACTGCAAATCGGCTTTTCAAAGTAAATTCTGCTTAAAAATGAATGACGAAAATGTGCATAAAGGAACAATGGTAATTTAACTATGATCTATTCCTATGATTTTTGCGCACTTTAAAGGAATTAGGAAGCCGGAAAACCGTCCCTCGAAGGGTGACTAGATCTCGACGGTTGCAAAACGCCCTAAGGTGGCTATCACGACGATTTTTGTAAAATTGAGCCTTTGGCTAACTCTCAATTTCCCCAGTAACGACGTCACATAATGCTTACGCGCTTAAGCAGTTTGGCGCGTCGCGTAGGGGTCAAGATCTAACCGATCACAAAATGTTGATTTCACAACTTGCAGGTTCCTTTAGAAGCTCGACTTTTGGAAAATTTCCCTAACTACCCCTTCAAAAATCGCTAATATACTCTCTGCAAATTCCTCGGCCAACGGCTTAATTTTCTAAGCCCCCTTGTTTTTGCCCAAACTGATAACGGCCAGTTTTTCCAATTCGTCGAAGCGCTCGTTAAGGCGCGGTTTCCGGGGCAGTACACCAAGTTGATGTATGTAATTTTGCAAAATGGGGCAATTTTTAGAGAGCAATACAGACCTTGCACTGTATAAAAACACAGCTTTTTACGCA
Source organism: Mesorhabditis spiculigera (assembly GCA_958295435.1). NCBI lineage: Eukaryota > Metazoa > Nematoda > Chromadorea > Rhabditida > Rhabditidae > Mesorhabditis > Mesorhabditis spiculigera. The sequence continues at coordinate 54,847 of CATQJA010000862.1, forward strand.
AAAAATACCGATATCGCTTCAGTCAGAGCCTTAATTTGCATAATTCCAAAGTTCTCGTACAAATCGGCCTGTGACAAACCTTTCCGAAAGAGCCCTAGCTCGTGCTCGTACACCGAAGCTGCCCAAAATTCGAGAATACACGGTTTTCTCTCGTCTCTGCTCTGTCGAAACCGGGGGCCTGGGGTTTATCTCGTGTTCTCACGCGGGTAAGAATTCAGACCCTTGAACCTTGATTCGCCTGGGAGTCGAAAGCGCTTCGAAAATTGCACGTGGTTCCGGGGAAAAGTTTAGAAAGTGGCGTGAGCATGTTTATAGAAATAAAAATAAGCTTTTTATTGAATTTCTCGAAACGTAGCATCGTAATAATCAAAAAAATGCTATGAATACATTATAAAAATCACAGGAACTTGGAAAAACGTAAAAAAATTCGGACTACCCTGCACATCGAATTCAGTCAGCAATTAAAGTATACAAAGCCGCAGTATTACTAGAAAGTTAAAGTTTTAGAAAAAGGAGAAAATTATGGAAAGCTTTTTTTAAAGAAATTCTTACGCTCCGAAATCCCAAGAATCAGAAATTTAGAAGAGCTATGGGAATCCCAATCGCCCACAAAAAAAATAAAATTCACGGCAGTTCAAGAAGCATAATCACCTAGTGTTTGTACAGATACAGTAAGCAATTTAAGAAAAGAGGAATTTCATATTTAGCAGCTAACATTCTGGCCCAGACAGCCCGCTTCAAAAGCTCGATCTCCAGCTGCATGCGCTCCACTTGGCTCTTCAGATCGGAATTCTTGTCCACGAGCTCTTGAAGCTCGTCACCAGCGTTCATCTTGGCTTCGCGTTGTCGCTTACGGTAGCGGGCTGCGGCGGCGTTGTTCTGGAAAAAAATGGACTAGATAAAGAGAGCGAGAGAGAGAGAGACAGAGAGAGACAGAGAGAAAGAGAGCGAGAAATTTGACCCTACCTGATTCCGTTTCCGCCTCAAAATCTCTTCAGGACTCTCCTCGTTCGAACCATCCTCCTCCTTCTTAACGGCACTAACGACTAGACGAACAAATTCCTCCATAGTTGCTTGCGTTTGCAGCGCGTTTATTAGCTAAAAAAGCACGTAACCGACGATTTTTAGTAATTTACTTTAACCATTGAAGGCCGAAATCCATACCTTCGTCTCCAGCGGCATCTTCATCGGCATCGGCAGCTGGGGCCAATTATTGATTTGAGGTGGAGGTGGTGGATAGTCGAAGTGGGTGAGTGGCATCGATGGCGGCGCGGTGCCAATTCCAGGGTATGCGGGCGGGGCATCCAAAGAGGTCACCTAAAACCGAAATTTAATGACCTATTATGTAGCAACATTAAGGAAAAAATCCCGGCGCACTAATGCATGCCGAAAGAATCAACGCCAAGTCGCTAACGAAAAAAGCAGTAATTTTCTCGCGCCCACTAGAGCTAATTTCCAGGATGAAACCCATAAAATACTTTTGCTTACACGTGAATTTTATACTTCCGCTACTGGCCGTAAGTCACCACCTTAGTAAAAGGAAAACGTTTAAAATATTGCGGTAAAAAGTTATTCAGCAACTCTACGTAAGTCACATTAGAAGTTTTAAAAGTTGGGTAGTGTTAGCCCAAATAGATAAATTTAGTATTTAGAAGGCCGGGTTTTTATTAGTTCGTTGTCACGGAGAATAGTTTTAAAATGTAAGTTTTTTTTTAACATGAAAGGCCGGGACGATAGAACAGGCCGGTAGAAACGATTATCGCATCCACAAAACCCAATTCGCAGCTCTCTTACCTGCTGCATAAACGGGCACTGCTGATAGGTCTGATTGCTCCATGCATTCGGATCCAAGCTCGGATGATCCGGGGGTAGTAGATGAGTAAAATCTCCGAATTGAGGTCCCGTCGGGAATCCCTGTTGCATCATGTCACCCGGTGGGGAAAGCGGGGTGGGCGAGTGAGCGAATTCCGAGAGTGGCGTCGCCTGAATTGGTGAGAGATATTGATTGGTTCGGGAGACGGGTTGTGATGCAATCAGTAATGGTTCGGACTTAATTGCAACCTTCATCATTTATAAAAATTTCAAAATATAAAAACATCAATAAACCGCCTTTCTGGAAACTTCCAATAGAGTCAAATTCCCAATTTATCGATTGGTGCCCGTCAAGGATTGGGCACCTTAGCAAGTTTTTTGGCATTTTTGCAGCTAGTCAAATTTTGTAAAAAGCATCCTAACGGAGGAAGGGAGCCGAAAATTCAACCCCCTCATGCCGACTAGGTCTCGGCAGTTCTTCCCCAACTCCGAGATCGCCGATGCTAATTTCTAGCGTAGTATGACGTTGAAATCCGCCGGCACTACGCACGCACGGATTTTGGAGTCGCGCGTAGTTGTCGAGTCCCAGTTGACCGATATCGGTCAAATTTGACGTTTTCTTTTCCCTTTATAGCCCCCTGGACTCGGGATTTTGGAGAACTTACAAGGAGACGTTTTTTAGTGTGAATGGAGTTTTAAGTTGAAACCAGGCCTATTCGGTGCAGAATTTTGCGCTGATTCCGATGCTGTTTGCCAATTTTGCTAAATAGCCCGATTTAAAAAGTTACAGCTATTTTAAGATAATTTTTAGGCCCAGAGTAGCCGTATGCTATGCTGCGCTACTTTTTTGTTATAACGTTTTAATTTTGTTTATGTAGCCTATCTTGTAGAGACTTTTTTTCTGATTCTAATGGTATATTTGATTAGTGCGCTACTGCAGATCGACGATGGCTTACAGGGGTGAGAAATAGGCTGTTTTTCACCATTTCCCATACAAAAATCGCAACCCATACCAAGTATCGTCGATTTTTTCGATTTTCAACAATTTTGAGTTAAATAGCTCATTCGATAGAGAAAATTTTTCTGAATACGGTGACGATATTTATTTTTGGAAAAACAGCCGGTAAAAGCAATATAATGGTCCCTAAAGAGGGGAAAATTTGGGCTAAAATGATCTTAAAATAGCTGTAACTTTTGAAATCGAGCTATTTAGCAGAAATGGAAAACATATTCGGAATCAGCGCAACATTCTGCACAAAATAGGCCTGGTTTCCACTCAGAACTCCATTCACACCAAAAAACGTCTCCTTGTTAGCATACCTAAGCAAAAATACATGGTTCCAAAACTATTTTAAACCCCGAAATTCATCAAAATAAAACTAATCTATAGCAAAAGTGCGGTGCGTAATTAAGGGATCGTAATAGTCACCGTGGAGCTTCTCTCAAAGTGCTCGACCTCAGACACGATCTCCCGGTAAATATCAAACGGCGTGCGCTCTTCTGATGAGAGTTGGATCTGAAACAGTCAATTTTTAAATTTTTCTGTTTTTAAATTCCAATAAATTTGAAAAGCTAAAACTTAAACTCTATGGCCCCTGTTTTGTCAAAATGTGGCGAATCCATGGGTACCGTACCCCCCAAAGCTGCTGACTATTCAAATAATCCGTGTGAAAATCTTGGCCTAAATAAGCCGATCCGGAGCATGGGTTAGATTATTAACGGCCTGGTTGCTGTCAAAAATCCCCTTAGACCCTGGCATTACAGTAATCCGGTGGAAATGCGAAGCGGAAGTGCGGCTTTATGGAATAATGAAGGCAGGCTAAAGATGGACCTGAATGAGGGGGATGTAAGTACAAATTTCCGGTCGGGTCCCGGGGGGCTTCAGGGTGATTTTATGGCGATTTTCAGGTTGTGGTAATTAAATCTAATCAAAGAAGAATTATGAATACTTTACGGGTCGTACTTCGGGCAAGAGCAAGAGAAAGAGAGAGAGAGAGAGAGAAAGAGAGAGAGAGAGAGAGAGAGAGAGAGAGAGAGAGAGTGAGAGAGGGAGAGAGATCGAGAGAGAGAGAGAGAGAGAGAGAGAGAGAGAGAGAGAGAGAGAGAGAGAGAGATAGAGATAGAGAACTTTTTTGAGCATGCTAAAAGCACTCTAAAATTGAATTATTTTGATTTTAAATTAATTTTTTTGTTTGGAACAAACCAGCAGAGTTTATTTGAGCAACAGCCAGAGCAAAAAAGTGAAAGAGAGAGCGAGAGAGCGAGAGATCGAGAGAGAGAGAGAGAACGACCTACCGATGGCAACCGGACTTGTTCCTCCTGCTGTTGTTGCACCAAAACTTGCTCCGGAAGCGGACAATTCGGCTGCACTGTCCTGCTCGAGCATGGCGCCTGTTCCGTTGACGACTGACGAAAAGCTGAAATCCAAGAATTGAGCTTTCTTGCTTTGCTGCTTTAGGACTAAGCCCTAAGTCCAACCTTCAGGATTTTTTGTACCAGTTAGATCATCCCTATTAAGCCCTAATTTATTTTGTTTTTTTTTTTTCTGGTGATTCCTTGATTCCTTGATCTCTGTTTGATCTAACTTTTCAAAAATCAAAGTAGGATGAGTCAGTTGATTAACTTGGTCAAAACCAGGGTTTCTCCATCGGACTTACCTTGTGAAAATCGGGGCACCTTTTTCTTGAAATTAATCAGCGATGAAAGGATGCCGCCCCTCCGCAGCATATCATCCGGTTCAAAGGCCGAGGTTTGCATGGCTGAAAAATCAAATGAAAATTAACGCATTAATGAAACCGATAGGGGAACAAGAATAGGGGACGAATCTGGGTCAAGAAAAATCTGAGTGCAACAGTTAATTTTCCAGAAATCGCAGGAAAAGACTAAATAAAGGATCACGGAACGGCGTTTTAAAGGGACTGCGAACTCCCGAATTCATCAAATTTTCTATTTATCGAGTCTGAAAGATATTAGTATCGCAAAATTAAACTGATAAGTAAAAACAAGTAAGACGGATGGAAAGAGCGAGAAGGAGAGAGGGGATAGAGAACGTGGGAGAGAGAGAACGAGAGAAAAAGAGAGAGACTCTACTACCGTGCATGGTGGTTCTCATCGCAACTCCGAGGAAATTATTACAAAGCTAATGGCACCTAACAGTGCATTTTTGGACTGGGTTAGAGAGAGGGACAGAGGGAGAAATAGAGAGAGAGAGAGAGAGAGAGAGAGAGGGAGAGTTAGCGAGAGAGAGAGAGAGAGGGAGAGGAGAGGAGAGAGAGCGCTAAAGGAAAGATCGTTCGTTTCATGAGATAGCACATCTTGTACAGAATTTTTCGCTGATTCCGAATCCGTTTTAAAAAGTTGCGGAACCCCTCAGATTAAGAAGTTATAAACGTTTTTAATACCCAAAATGCCAAAAATCGCTTACTTTAAAGTGTTCTAAAAATTTCGTAAAATACTTTTGCAGGGAAAGTAAGGCGATCTCCGGGGTAAAGAAACGTGCTCTTTTGAATGGGCTACCTCACGAACCCGTAGCTCAAAATTTCGAAAATTTCGAAAATCGGCCATCTTGGGCATGGGCCCACCGAAAAAAACTATTTTGCAAATTTCGAGCTACGGATTCGTGAGATAGCCCATTCGGAACAGCACGTTTTTCTACCCCGAACTGCGCCTCACTCTCCCCCCAAAAGTATTTTACGAAATTTTTAGAACCCTTTAAAGTAAGTGATTTTGGCAATTTGGGTATTAAAAACGTTTGTAACTTTTTAATCTGAGGGGTTCCGCAACTTTTGAAAACGGATTCGGAATCAGCGAAAAATTCTGCACTAGATGTGCTATCTCACGAAACGAATTTCCACTTCGACCATAAACGGGTTACAGTTAGCTGAAGAAACGTTAACTAAATTGTTTTTTAAAAAAACACCCTTCCGGGGCGCTGACGAACTTTTTCGGCAAAAACAACCGATCAGAAGAGGAGAGGCTCTTTTGCGGAGCCTAAGCGGCAATATGTGGGGTGGCCTCCCGTCCTAATGGCCATCCCTTATCAATATTTGGGGCGGAGGGGATGGCTTCACTTTCTTCCCTCAGATTACTATCACCAATATCTCTGTCTCTCTCCCGCTCTCTCTATCTCCCTCGCTCTCTAGCTCCCTCTCCCCCGCTCTCTCTATCTATCACTCTTTCTCTCGCTCGCTCTCCGATCAGCAGCGGCCTCCCCCAATCGGCGGCGGCCCACCTCAAAAAACGAGCGAAACGGAAAGTGAGAGGGGGACGCCTTGTATATTTTATGACCACCCCGACAGCGGGTCGGCTTCTGATCTGGAGTCTAGAGACTACGAGAGTAGACAAGGGATGCAAATGTCAGAATTTAAAATACCGGAATTTTTGTTCGTTTTGGATAGTCGCTGAACCTGTTTTCAGGCTGGAGAACCTGACGACGACGACGACGTAATGGAGCATGAATGATGATGAACGTTTCTAAACGCCTGGTGAAGATTTGGTATGATATTCAGCGAGCGACGGTCCGAGGCGAAGAAAAAACCGTGCACAGCACAGTAATGGGCCCATTCACAAAGAGCTTATGTAGAAGCCAGAACCATACTGGCGCCCTAGGAAACCGACGAATTTAGAGACATTGAGATGACGAGTAAAAAGCGTTTCACGATAGAGAACTGGTAATTTTATAGCTGCCAGGTCGACCAGATAGCCGGCCTAGATTCTGGTGAAAACTAGAGACCACAGGACTACGAAAATATGTCAAAAAAAGTTTATCAAAATCAAGTTTCCGCAATGGGAAGTACTCGGTACGGACCGTACCCTGTTCTTTGGGTGATAATGTCGAAATTCATAAGGCTAAATTTTCATGAAAATGAAATTCCAGAACACCGAGTTTTTATCGATTTTACCCGATATCGGTTGTAGAGCTGTGATTTCATGCGGTAATTGTGGTCGCCCCAGATTGTGAAATGATCAATTTCTTCTCTCTTTGTAACGGATTATAAAATTTCAGCGTTTTAAAATTTTGGTAACATCAAATTACGGCTTTGTGCTAATTCCGCGTCGTAGCATTCATTCAATTAAAGTTGTTTCCTCTTGTAAACCCTTCGAAAAACCCTTTGATGATTTCACAGCCCCCCAAATGCTCCAAGAGATTCCCAGCGACCCGATTTCCGATGTGGAGGCGGCTGGCTCGCGACGATTTCGAAAATTCCACCCGACACCTATGGCTTCGGGGAGTGAGAAACCCCACGGAACGCCCCGGAGGCGCCTGATTGGAAATTTGGCACAGGCATCACACACAACTGTACTAACAAATCGCTCCATTGCCATACACAAATCATCACAAGGTTTTCGTGTGAGTCGTCTGAAAAATTTTATTGATTGGCTGGAGTACCGTAATCGACAAATTCGCCACTTTCTTCCTGTAAAAATGATGCTCTTTATAATTCTACTATGGATGCGGACGGGACAGGTGAGTGAAAAAATTTTTGATAAATATGTCGGACGTTTTTGAGATCATTTTCGATGTCTGAAAAACCATACTTTAAGTATTATTTTTATTTTAACTTTCCTAACTGATTTTTCTTAAAATGTCTATTTGTTTTTGACCCACAAGTTTCATTTATTTGTTATTAACTTTTTAAATAAGCATTTTAGGCTGATATTTTAAGTTGATTTAATCTACCATTTTCCGAGACTTTACCTCGAAAAATTGGAACTTTCGACTTTAAAAATAAAATTTTGAATTAATTAGGTAAATTATTGATTGAGTTCAATACCAAAAAGTGAATTTTTTTGAAGGCGAATCAAGTAATAATTGTTACATAAGTTTAGCCTTTTCCAAATTATAAATCATACTGCTGAATTTTATTTTGTTTTTATCTTTTTCAGGCTCAACTCGACACAACACCCGCAATTACCAACCCATTTACTACCGTAACCAGCATACCCTCCACTTTGGCCATGACGACGGCTTTTGGGTTCACGGATGCAGCTACCACCGGAGCTACGACCCCAACAACGACTCGTATCCCGCTCACTGGAGCTGCTGGGTACCCATATCCGCCGGGGAGCAAGAATCTCAAGATCGGGTTTATTGGTCGGTTTTTATGGCCTTTAAAAGGATTAAGCAGCACGCAAAGCAATGCGTAGGCTTCACAACGTTTTCTTGAAGCTTTCCAAAGTTTTTCAAGGCTTCGTGAATTTTGGGAGTCGAATCTCGGCCAAGTCTCATAAAATTAGCGTTCTGGTTTGAGTATCTAAACGTAGTCACCAAAATTGGCCTGCATCTCTCTCGCCCTCTCTCTCGCTTTAACAAGCGAGTTTTTTTAGCAACCGAGACCTCATCCCGCGACATTGGATTATCGACCTGTGGCGGAGCGGTGCCGTTCGCGATGGACTACATTGTCCAAAATCAGCTGCTGAATGACTACACTTTTGAGTGAGCAATGCCAGGCTGTAATTTGTTCTCGCCTGGAAAATGAAGCACTTCTAAAACAAACTTCAAGTTGGCCAGATCTCATATCGGTCTAATTAAATTTTTGGCTTCGGCCTCCCGATTTTGGCAGCTCCGATTTATTGAAGTGGAATCGAAAAAAGACGAAAACCGCCAAAGAATTTTGTACTTGCGATTTTTAGGTTCGTGGTGAACTACACAGACTGTGATGAGCAATCCGCGGCCGGGATTACGGTGGAGATGATCACCGACCATGACGTTGATGTCATTATCGGACCGCCTTGTACCAGCTGTCGGTTTTTTTTGATTTCCATAAGGCTCTTCCTGAACAAATGGTCTCACGGGGTGCAGCAGCACCCAAGTTTACCTGAAGCCCTGCCGAGATCCACGGCAACTTCAGGGTTTCGGCATCATAAATTCCTAAATACCAAAAACGACGTTTGCGTTGCGGTTTTACGTTTCATTACAAAAAGGCTTCAAGGTTCCGCAGCATAAGGAGGCAGGATTAAAATAACTCCAACATTTTTAAACGAAACACGTCATTTCAAGATGTATTGGCGATATCATATCGTATTAACGGGGCTGCGAAATTCCAAAAATTGCCGAAATTCCGGTACACGCTATGAACAAAACCGATCGAACAGTAGAGTACCTTAAAAACTTTCACAGCATAGGAAAATTCGGAACTAAGGACAAAAAATGTTTTAGCAATCATCCCATCGGCCATGCTCACCGCGTTCTACTTAAAATACAAATCGTCTGGGGCTACTCCACAGCTGCGAGACTAACGGATGTTGTGCGATTTCCGACGCTGACCAGTGTTACTGCGAATACGTTACAGTACGTTAAGATACGGACTCACGGGGGAACTCGAAGCGACAGAGAGAGAAAGGGAGAGAGAGAGAGAAAGAGAGCGAGAGAGAGCGAGAGAGAGAGAGAGATCGGAAGATCTATACCATTATTTTAGAATGGGCTACGGCTTACTCGCCTTCATGAACCTCTATGGCTGGGGCCAATTTGGCATCATGTACGTCGACGACCCGAGCGGATTCTGTGATTCGTTACTCACTGACGTAGCCGTGCGTCTTTTTTCGGGCGGACAGCAGTTGTTACGTGGCTTCATTTCCGATTTTCAGCGATCTAAGGTCTCAAAAATCGATTTAGACAGCCGCCTCGAATCTCGACACCAACTTCACGCTCACCTACCAGGTGAAACTCGCCTCGATCTCGTACTCGGATCTGAAGGCCGGGTTGACGAAGATGAAGGCAAAGGCTAGAAGTAGGTGGTTGTTGTCGAGCTCGTGACACGCGTATCTGTCGAGACCTAGTCAGTATGAGCCACGAGTTTAGCGCTTGAAAGCTCCTTTAGGCTGGTTTTCAGTTTCATCAGAAGCTATTTAGGATTATAAAATTAAATAAAGGTCGTAATGAAGTTTTTTTTAGTCATCGTGATGTGCCTCGAAGGCGTCACGAAGCGTCAGATGCTTCTGGCAGCCTATGACAATAATATGACTACCCCCGACTACGTCTACATCATGATGACGATGAGGGGAACAGGGTTCGGTGTCCAAGCAACGTCCAATTACACGACTGAAGTCTGTAAGCAATATTCTAGTCTGCGTTCAATTCTGTCTCCATTTCTAGTGGACAACGGGTTCACCCCGATCTGGGTCGACGTCAGCAACCAGCCACCGGATGGCCGAGACGATCAAGCGAAACAGGCGGCGACCAGGCTTTTGGTGGTGAGTTCAGGATAGCGGCGTGGAATGGAGTACTGTAATAGATTCGGAATTGGGGTACGTGACGCTACCCTTGAAGCGAGTAGTGCCACGTCTTCGTAACGCTCATGAGTACGTAAAGATACGTAATTGCGTGCGATAGACTCGGCTACGTACACGTACGCTGCCACGTATTTTGCTAGTACGGATACGCAAAGCTACGTTTTTACGCACCGCCATCGGTCGCACGCATCGTGATTGCCTCCCTATATCCTAGATTGTTTTCCGTGCAGATAAATTCCGATTTTCACCTCTTCGTGATTCTTATTACGCGCGCCAACGTTCCAATCACAAGGCGCGTATTTCGGGGACCTGGTACGCAATGCTACACCTGACGTGCCGGAAAACGCACATCGGGTGACTAAGAAACTCATTAAAGCCCCCTGCATCTACCATTTCAGATCGACACCGCCAGCCTGGTCGCCATCGGGACAGACCCGTTAACATTCAAGCAAGAAGTGTTTAGTAGGGTAAGTTTGATCGCGATTTTCAGTGAGAAATAATTTCAAAAAATCATGAAAAATCTCTGACCATCTGCGAAAATTGTGAAGTCGCAAATGTACTTGGAAAAGATAACAATTAGAACGAAGACTTGGGCTTATTGGAGCTAGATATTCCCAGAGTTTTTTCGTAGTAGTTGCACCGTACGCACTGTACTCTACTTCATAGCTTACGTCATGGCTCTAGAAATAGTTCTTCAGTAGATAGCCTATCGATGAGGTGGCCCAAAATATTTACTACATGATTTGGATTTGACATTTCGCGTCCAAACCACTAGAAAATTACCAAATAAATATAAGTTAATGAAAATGAAGTCGCTTTTGACGTTATAGGTGAAAATACAGATGCTGGAAAATTCTAAGAAATTGGTTTTGGAACACCTCGTCGATAGTTTTTTGTAGTATTGATAGAAAAACTAATTAAACAGACCAAAATCCGCTTTTCAGGTAAAAGGATGGCCATTCTTCTGCGACACTATGCAATGCCAGCTTTTGTATAATGTGACGGGAGTAGACTTTAAACGGTTTTAGGGAGTCAAATTCCTTTGAGGCGGGCAACTTCATCTCCTATCTCTACGATGCCTTTCTATTTTATGCGTATGCAATGAACGCTACCCTGGCTCAGGATCCGGTTGGCGGGCTGAGGAATTGGACCCTATTCAATGAGCTGAAACTCGGGGTCGAATTTACCGGTGAGTGGGAGAAGGGAATTCCAGTCAAAATCCCGACTCGAAAGTCCCGACAATCGAAATTCCGACAGCCAAAGTCCGGAGAAACAAACACTCGAGAGCCAAAATTTGGACCAAAAATCCAGGCAGTCAAAATACTGACAGCGAAATTCCCGACGTTACCTATTTTTCGAACATTTTGAATCTTCGACAATAAGTTCAAAATGTAGAATTTTCTGCAGGTGTTTTTTCGACGCTATGAAATTTCGACATTATGAAATTTAGACATTATGAATTTCGACATTATGATTTTCGACATTTTGAAGATAAGCCGGCAGAAAGTCCCCCCAATTAAACGTCCCGTACCCTAGTTTCTGCCCCTAACAAATTTTATTTTTTTTTATTACCAAAAAAGCCGCATAAAACTGCAAACAAATATAAAATAATCCTTTCTCTTCAGGCTGGTCCGGTGTGGTGGCGATGACCCAAAACGGGAGCCGAATTCCGCGGTTCTTCGTCACCGGAATAGACGGGACCGGGACTCCGGTCAATTTTGTGAATTTGACCTATGCGTTTGATGGGGAGTTGATGGTAAGGGATCCAAAAATATCGTGCTGATGTTACTAGGACGCTACTGTACTTTATGATGACGCTGCCACTTCAATATGGGCAACCAGAAATGGGATTCAACCTGCTGATGAGCCGACTTGCGGGTAAGAGAGGGAGAGCGAGAGTGAGAGAGTGAGGGAGAGAGGAAGGAGATAGAGAGAGAGAGAGGGAAAGAGAGACAGAGAGAGGGTGCGAGAGACAGAGACGAGAGAGAAAGACAGAGCGAGGGCGAGAGAGAAACAAATTTTTCGTTTCAGCTTTTCCGGAAAAGCCTGCCCGATATCCATGTGGGCCCAAAGTGGCGGTTATATCATTGCAGCCATTGTAGTGGCTGTATTACTTGTCATAATATTGATTTTAATCGCCATCTACGCTGTACGGTAGGTTAAGCACCCTTTAGCAAAAATCCTGATTTCAGGGAAAAACGACGAGAAATCGAGCGTCTCAATGCCGAGTGGCGCGTAAACGAGACGTCTTTACAGAAACCGCGAAGCCGGGTGAGTTAGACCCACTCCCTCCCTCTCTCACTCATTCTCTCTCTTTCCCTCTCTCTGTCTCTCTCCCGCTCTCGCTCTCTACCCCTCTTTTCAGAACGAAGCTCAAAGCATGCACTCGATCCACTCATCAAAGTCTTCGATTTCCGGCGCCGGCTCGAAATTCTCCTTTGGCAGCAAGCACAGCGACACGGGTGAGTTCATCAAAACTCGAGCAGCTCGAGGCAAGTCCCGGAAGGTAAGACTCACAGACTTGTTTAGACAAAATGAACTACTACCTCCTGGACGGGGAGCCGAACATGGCCTTCAAGCACAAGGTGGTCAGCAAGCTGTCGCCGACGGATCACCAAGAGTTGAGAATGGTTTGTGAATTTTGCAAAAATTGTCTTACTGTAATTTGTTCTTTATTTGTGGTACTGTTAAACTCTTTTTTAGCTCCGAAAGCTGGAACACGACAATTTGCATCGCTTCTTGGGGCTTTGTGAGCACGCTAGTCCGATTTTAACTATCTGGAGGCTGGCCTCGAGAGGAAGCCTGGAAGTATGTTTTTAAGGACTTTTTAACCTTAATTCCGGAATTTAAATTTTCTAAAATTGATTGATGCTATTTTAGCAAGTCCTCGTCGGCAGTAGCATGACGATCGATGGATTCTTCATGTACTCGCTTGTTCGAGATCTCGTCGAAGGATTGGTCTACATTCTGAAGTCACCTCTTAAAATGCATGGCCATTTATCGTAAGTGTAGATTGTGTCGTAGCGGAATGTAGCGTATTGGTGCTTTTTATCGTTACGTAAGGTATGCTCCTCTCGAGTTCGTTGCCGCGTTCTAGAGTATCATGCCGTAGCTTATCGAAGAGAACTAGTAATATTGGCTGTATTTTCCATTTACGAGGAGACTTTTCGTAGGGTACCGTAGCGGACCGTAGTGTATCGTAGCGCGCCGTAGCGTATGGTAGCTCTACGCATTGTAACGTAGCATCAGTTAAAACATTGAAAACTTGCATGGTGTATCGCATAGCATATATCGCTGTTGCATAGCGTATGATATCGTAGCGCTGCGCACATCATGCTCAACATAACATCGCAACGTAGTGCATCGTACTGTAGCAGGGTGTTGCTGCGTAGCTTGTCATACAGTAGTGTGTCATAGCGTTCCTTATTGCGTAAAATCGTAATAGAGTCAACCGTACCGCACTTCTTTTTCAGCTCCACAAATTGCTACATTGACGATCGGTGGCAGTTGAAAGTTGGTGGATATGGGCTGAGCTTCATCCGAAGTCATGAGCAGACGTCAAGGAAGGGTGGGTTCAAATTTTCTAGGTTGTACCGTTTTTCAGAACAGCTTTGGTTTGCCCCTGAAAAGTTGCGAGAGCCCCTGATACACTGGGATGAGGCGATCGACGTCTATTCGTTTGCTATCATTTGTTCGGAGATTATAAGCAGAAAAACCGCATTCGATATGGAGAACCGGAGGGAGAAAATTGAGGGTATGCCAAATTTTCAAACATGGATTTTTCAAAACAAGCTCGTTAGGAGGTTTTTCGTGGCCGACTGTAACTAGGGCATTCTATAACTCGTTGTAACTCCGGTATTAATGGTTTTTGAACTTCTAGGCAATTATTGTAGTTTCTAGATTTTAGCTATTGACTTTTCAGAGGTGCTGTACATGGTGAAAAAGGGCGGTTCGGTCCCGCTGCGACCTGAGCTGATTGTTTCACATGATGCCGATGTGAATCCGGCTTTGGTAGGCGTTTCGAAAAACAGTGTCTAGACTTTTTTTCAGCTTCATCTAATCCGTGACTGCTGGACCGAAGAGCCGAATAATCGGCCGAATTTTGCTACTATCAAAACGCTGTTGTTGGCTATGGTAAGAATTTATTTATCTGAAAACACCGAAAAGCGTAGCGTAAGCTATTAACCAAAAGCCGTTTTAATAGCAAGATATGTACGCTTGAAGTGTTTAGAAAACGAGGTATTTTAGGGCGCGGACCGGAAACAAAACCTGATGGACCACGTCTTCAATATTTTGGAGAGTTACGCAGAGACGCTGGAAAAGGAGGTAGGCTAGAAAAAAAGCAGTTGCAGGCTATTCTTTGGCTAGGGCTTACGGTACCGCGGCATACTTTAACACAACAACCAAAATCCCAATTTCTAGGTCCAAGACCGAACCGGGGAGCTGACAGAAGAGAAGAAGAAGAGTGACATTTTGTTGTATAGGATGCTGCCAAAGTAAATACTCTTTCTCTCTCTCTCTCTCTTTCTCTCTCTTTCTATCTCTTGTTCTCGCTCTCTCTCTCTCTCTCTCTATCTCGTTCACTCTCTCCCTACAGAAAATTATCTTCTATTACATCTTTAGACAAGTAGCAGATCGTCTAAAACTTGGCCAAACTGTTGAACCGGAGACGTACGACAGCGTCACGATCTTCTTTTCCGACGTCGTGAAATTTACGAATTTAGCAGCAAAATGCACGCCGTTACAAGTACGTTTCAAGGAAATCGGCAGCGAAGCAATCATTTCAGATCGTCAACCTCCTAAACGACCTCTACTCCACGTTCGATCAGATCATCGAGGAGCATGGGGTTTATAAGGTATGTAAGTATAACCAAAACAAACTCACTATTCTCGAAGTCATGACAAGCTAGAAGAGCTCCTTGAGGAAATAGTGCATTCATGAGATACGATAAAAACTGTAGTACCGTAATTTAGGTCGAAACAATTGGCGATGGATACCTCTGCGTGTCTGGCTTACCTCATCGAAATGGAATTCAGCACATCAAGGATATTTCAGAGATGTCATTAGGATTCTTGCGATCTATTCAGGTAGAGAGACAGAGAGAGAAAGAGTGAGAGAAAAAGAGAGAGTGAGAGAGGGAGCTTCTACACGTTATTTTTCAGTTCTTCCGCATCCCCCATATCCCTAGCGAGCGTATCAATTTGCGTATCGGAATGCACTCCGGCTCCTGCGTAGCCGGGGTAGTTGGATTGACAATGCCAAGGTGATTTTTAGACACTTAAGGATGCTAAATTTCAAATTCTGCATGCTTTGTTGTCTCTAGTCCCTATCTAAACTAGATTTTAGCTCTAGAAAACAATTTTTAGCTAATTCTAACTAGTTTAATTGGTGCCGCAGGTGGGTTTAATTGCATTTTTGCATGATGATTTGTTCAGTATTGAATTAGGCTTACTTTTTTAGGTATTGCCTCTTTGGTGATACGGTAAACACCGGCTCTCGGATGGAGAGTAATGGAAAACGTAAGTAGAGATTTCCTATCATTTTTAACTCAATTTTCTAGCCGGTCAAATTCACATTTCGTCTAGCTCTCATGAACTCATCGAAAAAGTTGGCGGCTACGTTACGGAGCCGAGGGGAGAAGTGATTATAAAAGTACGTTGAACATCTACATTTTTGGGCCGAAAGCGAAATGTTGAATTTGGTTAAATTGCGCTAAAGCCATACGGAAAATCCGGCAAAAGTCAGAAAAAGTTGCCTGTAAACTGAGAACTAAAAATCCGTAGAGAATTCTGCAAGTCACTCAGCTGCTTCTACGGATAGAATTTTTATTTTTGAATTTTTACACATTTACAAGGTTATTTACCTAGCTATTTCTAGGGTAAAGGCGTAATGTCGACCTACTGGTTGCTTGGTCGGGCTGACGACCCGAACTTGGCGCGCAACACCGAGCGGCTGAGGATGCAGACGAGCGATGAGATCCCATCGCGACCCGTTGAGGTATATCCTTTAACATAATTAAACGGTTACGGCAATTAAAGGGTTACGGTGTCGAAAGAATAAAAAAGTTATGCAAAAGAAAAGAAAAGGATCGTCGATTCTAGACCACCGCTCCTCCAGACCCGCTACAACGACAGCCCACCGAAGCCAGCGAAGGCCCAATGACAATGGCAGAATTTGTAAGAATTTTTTGGAGTCTGCATTTTTGCAGTTGCTTTACTGCTTTAAAGCGCCAGCCAGCGGGAATCCTAGTTTTTGGCGTTTTTCGACCATGAAAACCTTGATCAAACAAGCCTGAAATTTTAGGCTCGCCGCCCCACTGACCCAATGTTGGAAGACCTGGACGACGAGCCGTTGGGCATCTACCGGAAACATCTCAAACACATGCCGTCCACCAGAAAGAGCAGCATCGAAGAGATCCCGAACGCTCAATATTGATCTCGAAAAACAGGACTTTGTACATGATTGGCATTTAAAAGTGTCTGAAAAAAATAAATATATTGCATTTAGATGTCAAAAATCCACGAAACTAAAGGGAAAACATGCACAAAAACATCATTTTTAGGATCACTGGCGAGTTCAGGCGCCTAAAAACCAGGCGCTCTAGCTGGCGGCAACGCTCGCGAGCCGGACGCGTCTCTGCACCGTATAGTGAACCCAACGTATTGACGTGGCGCTATCGGCAGCGGCTCGAAACCCAAAAATCACAATTCCTCGCTGATTTCAAAGCGTAGCGGGCTTGTCGCGCCGCCGTTCCGCAACGTGGCCGCAACGCCGCCGCTCGACCCCACGAAATTTTGTCGAAGCCCTTCAAATCCGAATAAAGCACAAAATTTTACGCTAGGAAATTTAATGCTGGCTCGATAAATAAAGCTAACGTTAGAAGGTTGCTGATTGGCTGCAACGCGTAGCTCGCGTAGCGGCAACGTGGACGCGACGCATTCGCACCGCGTTCTAACGATCTTGCTAGCCCATCTTCAAAAACCGCAAAATCAACATCCAAATTCTTGCGCTAAAAGTTTAATCTTGCCTCGCTCCCTCAAAATATAAATATTTTCCTTGTCGTCTTTGCCAATTAGGCTGCCAAACCGCGCTGACGAGCGACTACAGTACCCCAAAATAGCTGTTCTTCTCGGCCCGCCTGTCACGAGCGTCAAATCAAATCCCTAGTAGGGATTCTTGGTTCCCACAAGATGCTGTTGACTTCACAGCTATCCGGATGAGACTCAGAAGGAGGTGGAAGACCTTTCCGAGTTCCTCCCCATAAATAGCCCGGCCTTCCGGTGATTTCCAAAGAATCCCGAGAATCGTGAGGCTCGCCGGATTGATGCCGGACTACGCGCATGGGTTCAAAATTCTGCTTTCCGAGAACTTTGCCAATTCGGTAAATGGGAAGCCTCAAAAATGGTAAAACCTTAAAAAATGGCCTCGTGACTGTCGACGAAGCACTCGGGAACTTTCTAGAGGGTGCAGGAAGAACGAATTTTTGAGCCGGATTTGACTGGATTGGTGAAATTTTTGAAAAGTTCAACAATGCCTCCCTTTCCCTTTACTATTCGCACATTAATGGCTGCATTACGCGTCGGTAGAATGCTTCGACAGGACGTGACAACAAGACTTCGGGGGGTTAAATACTATGAATTTTGTTGGCTTTGGATCTGTACAGGGTGTCCCAAAAAAACGAACCATCTGGCATTTCGCGGTGTTACATCCAATCGGTCCCAAATTTGGACCAGAGGTGTATCAGACCCTAAATAACAACAATCCTGACTTATAGCCCCGTAGCTACAGTCGTTCTCGAGTTATGCCAAAAACAAACTTTATTTTCCATTTTTCACAGGGTTTTCGTGGAATTAGACCCCCTAGACATCAAGTCAAAATGATCCGGTAGGCCTTCTTTACCTTAAGAAATTTTTTCCAGAGTAAAATTAATTAAATAAGCTTTGATTTAAGCGATTTTTACAACGCAAAATTACCCAAGTTCTTAAAGGGGCTCCGAAATCTGGTCCACGTCCCCCTGCTGTGATTCCTGGCAAATAGCCAGATGCGAACGCAACGCGACCGCGCCGCATGATCTCTTGCCCCTGTTTGGACGCGAAAACGCTGGAATTTCAAAATTCTGATGCTATATTTGGAATCCTCAACCAATTCTGATTATTCTATACTTTTAAATCATGAAAATTGATCAGAGGATCGCCGAGATCGAGAGATTGGGTGCCTTACATGGCATTACGACATGTAATCGCCGCGCACTCAAAAGGTCGTTTTCGCCCCAAAAAAGAATTCGGTTTTTCTCAAATATTTTACATTTTTTGGCGATCAAAACATTTTTCTGGCACTTCTAGGCAGTGACCCTTTCGTTTTTTGACCCGTAGGTTCAATCCCCGCACGCATGAATTTTGACTTCTGGGCCCCTTTAAGCGAAATTAGGGATTCGTAGCCGGAAGTCGATGCAAATCGATGTAAAGTCCAAAAAGATAGCCGAAAAAACTGTTCAGAATTCTCTGAAAAACAGTATTTTCGTTATAACTCGAGAACGACTGTAGCTACGGGGCTAAAATTCAGGATTGTTGTTATTTAGGGTCTGATACACCTCTGGCCCAAATTTGGGGCCGATTGAATGTAACACGGCGAAATGCCAGATGATTCGTTTTTTTTGGGACACCCTGTATAGGTTTGAGGGGACCGCGGCCCGCAACGCGCGTGATAGATTGCATCATTTTCCCTCGCATAATGGGTTATGGCTTTTCTGAGATAACTAGAAGTAGTATGTCACAGCCTTGCTAAGTTTTGCTGCCCAGATCTACACACGCCGCGGTCAATGGCGCCCACGCACCGCTTTGAGGCCGTCTCGAGGACGCAACCGCTTACGCCATGGAACGCGCGCGTTGCGTGTCACGGTTTTTTAGCGCAGCCCTCGAGCAACAACAGAATCGAACCGCACTGTTGGTAGGGCCGAGCTGTCGAGACCTAGTCGACCAGAGGGGTCTCGTGCTTTGTCGAACTTTAAAGGACGTACAAGGCCCGGATATGGTTGTTTTGCTATTGTTTTTCCAAGAAATTTACCGTGACCGCGACACATAACGCGCACGCCAAGCGTTGCATATCCCTTTAAAGACATACTTACTGGCGCCAGTCAGCGTCTACAACGATTATTTTTGGCTTAAATGTTTCAAAGACTGCAGTTCGCTTTGCCCGTTACGCAAGTCAAATAAAAATTTGTGCAGAATCTATAGCCCGACACCGTAGACGTGTCTTACTCACCACTTCAAACGCGAACTTCTTGATCTCTTGAACCAGCAGTCTAGATTGATTAAATTTTCGCTTCTTAAATTTCCTCAAAAAAGATGCGGAAATCCCCCTCTCTCTGCTTTGTGCACCAGATTAAAGGGATTCCCCCTTTGATCGGATTCCATCTCCCCTCAACGGTCGGCTGACACCTTCGGTAACTACGGTAGGGTTTCCTGGGGGCGGACGCCAGCAATCTGCTGGGGGCAACTTGGACGCCACAATTTTGATTCCGGGATTTTGAAGTTTGGCGGGCGGTGTTGGATCCAATGCGAATCGTCTATTCCCGAGTTGTTATTCGTTAAATGTGCTTGGTGTCGAATACTTGGGATTTCATCGTGTTTCCCGCATCCAGGCTTGGCTACTGTCGCTTGAGGGCTTCACTTTGATGCCTGAATTCGAGTTTACACGATTCCTAGTTGAATATTTTGGCATTCCTCCAAGAAGTCACAATTTTTTTTGCAACTCTAATTCGGATGCGCTATTTGCGAAAGCATTTGCATAGCCTTTTTATCGTTGAAAAACTTGAATTTTATGTCCTTTCAAAATGTTAGCACGTCCGTTAGCTTTTGTTCGTGGCGTATCATTTTTCCGCTGCGCCGTCAACTTCTGCTTTTTCTGATTACACGCATTTGAAAGAGCAAAAAGTTCTACTCTGGCGAATTCAAACAAAAATCTGATGGGACTACCGTATTCCAAAAGAATCCACCTGACGACCATTTTTAGGACACTTTGGGTGCTTAAAGCATTTCGGATTCAAAAACAGCTCTTTTAGCCAAACATTAGTACCGTAATTGCGTGCTCGCTTTAATGAACGCGCTTCCTTAAAAGGGATAACGACGGCAAAACTAATTGGTGACGCGAGGGAAAAAATGTTTCCGCGTCGCGCCTGTAGCGCGCTCTCTGCCCTCTTGGCTACTTTCCAAAAATCGATCAAAATTGATCAAAGAAGTATGCTGTCGGCATCCCTTTAAAAAACTAATCTGCCCCCAATTGATCTCGATGCCCCTGTAGCTTGTGCTCAAAAATCGAGTCTAGCCAAAAAGACTACATCTCAAACCCCTTCAACTCCCGCAAAATATTTTTTGGGGATTCACTTTCAAAAGTTCAGGTGTCGTGCGCAAGTCGGTTGGACTCTGTAGGGCTTTCTTCTCAGAACCTCGAGTCTCGAATTTTACGCTCATTTAACATCTAAAACTCACTTATTTTTATAAAGTATCAATTGAACATTGACATCGCGAGCCTTTTAGGTTCTCAGGATGCTAGGTGTAGTGCTCTTCATAATCATGGCATTACTTGGCGGCGGTCAGACGCAGAATGGGACGGAGACCACGGTAGGTTGGAGGAGTGTGAGAGATAGAGAGAGGAAGAGAGAGAGAGAGAGAGAGAGAGAGAGAGAGAAGGTGCGATCTAAAACATTTTTATTTTCAGACAATCGCCCCAATAAAAGATACCTTCACTGTCGGTATGATCGTCACCGAGTGGCTTCAAGCCCAAGTCGGCTTCTCCATCACAGGCGGTGTGATCCCGATCGCTCTGCAACAGATCGCGAAACTTCATCTGCTTGATGCGATTAACTTCGAGTGAGTTTTTGCAGGAGAGTGGGAGTAAGATATAGAGAGAGAGAGAGCGAGAGGGAGAAAGAGAGGGAGAGTTAAAGCTAGATTTGAACATCTAATTTTCAGATTCGTGGTCAACTACACCGACTGCACCGAGGCGAATGCCGCCGGAATTGCCGTGTACCTAATCAACGAGCGGAAGGTGGACGTGATCCTCGGGCCGCCTTGCGCTGCAGGTAACTTAGGGGGACGTACTAACTTCGGTCTTAGGGGGACCAAAAAACCGGTTTAACGCGAATATTTTTAAAAGTCATCTGCGTTCAGTATTTTTTAATATAATATTATTTTTTAATTTTTCCGGTGGCATGCTAGTATCCAAAATCCACAATTTTCAGCAATCATCCCCGTTGGGATCCTCAGCACATACTACGAGACGTTGATGGTATCGTTGCGTATTTTTCCCGACAACTTTCGCTTAGGTAGCTTGGGGCTTCGCTTCCTCTTCGACACTAACCGATGCTACTCGATTTCCCTATATTACGACGGTGGTGCCGAACTATCGACAGTAAGTTGAGAGAAACAGTGAGAGAGATAGAGAGAGACACAGAGGGAGAGAGAGAGAGCGAGAGAAAGAGAGAGAATCGTCTAATTCAAATATTCAAATCCATTTCAGACTCGGCTACGCGCTCGGCGCCCTCCTTATCGAGATGGAATGGTAAGCTTCTGGCACTTTCTAAGGAAAATTCTGTTCTTAGGGAAATCGCAGCCCTGTTCTACGGTAATCAGGGAGCCGGAATTTGCGACAACATGATGTCGGACGTCACGGTTCGCGAATAATTCTAGGCTTCAACGATCCAAAAATCTTCCAGGATGCTCTGAACGATCCCATCTTCAGTAACATCACCATGGCCGCCTCGATCAAGGTCGAACTGTCCGGTGGATCCTCACGTAGCACGCTGGTGACCGGGCTGAAGCGGTTGACGACGAGGGCTAGAAGTAGAGAATTTTTTGCATAAGCTTACTGTACTGCTTGAACTCCTGGTGTCGAAATGATTATTATGCACAAACCAAAGCCTAAGCTCAAGCCGAAGCCCAATTCTACGCCCTAAGCCCGATTTGAAGCTCAAGTTCGAGCAGTTCAGCGAAAT
>CATQJA010000863.1:0-12212 GCA_958295435.1 Mesorhabditis spiculigera
CCAGGGTTGAAAAGCCGCTTCGCGACTTTCAGCCCCCGCCATCTCATTCTATGATTTTCTTCATTTTGCATAATTGTCCCCCGAGCAGGGGTAGCTGACGCCAAATTTCGGGAGGGGCAGCGACATTTCGGAGGGGGCAGCGAGAAAAATTTTACGAAAAGTTCTCGAAATGGAAAAATCATAAGGGGGGACCCTTACGTTTTTTTCGGGGCCGCGGGATTTCGGGAGGGCAGCCTGCCCTCTGCCCTCCCCCTCCTACGCGCCTGCCCCAGGCTTAAAACTTGAAAAATGCGCGTTCTGCTCCCTTTTATAGGCTACCACAACTTCCGGTGTATGCTAATTAATTTCTAACAAAGAGGGTCTCGGATTTTCAACAAAAGTAAGAATTTAATGTCGAAAATAAGGGATTTGATATATATCTGATATGCGTGCGGTGATCTCCAGACCATTACGCTCTAATGACGTATCAGACATGCCCCTTACTACTCTCCTTCTTGAGATACTGCTGGAACACGCTGACGGAAGTTGCATGCAAAGTGGCACACACACACACACAGACACTATTTTTTTATATATAGTAGGATCTCTTATTAAATCAACCTCCTTGTAGAAATCGTCGACATTGCCCATGGTCCAGGTATCGAATGTGTCGCCCACGTGCATCGTCATGTTTTTCACCTGCAAATCGATAATATATACATATCGACATACATTTCGATTTTATTAAGGAAGCCTATGAAAATTGGTCCGATTAAAAATACCTTTTCAATAACATTTTCCTGTGTTCCACCGTCAGCCCAAGGATTTTCCTTGACGATCTCGACGAAAGCCTCACGAACTTTTAGCCCCAGCTCCTGAAAACTTGGTTTTTTCCGCATAAAAAGAGCAACACCCCACCACAATACTCTT
This sequence comes from Mesorhabditis spiculigera, assembly GCA_958295435.1. Lineage (NCBI taxonomy): Eukaryota > Metazoa > Nematoda > Chromadorea > Rhabditida > Rhabditidae > Mesorhabditis > Mesorhabditis spiculigera. Next base: position 910 of record CATQJA010000863.1, read on the forward strand.
CAAATCCTCGCGATCGTAGACACTGTTCAGCGACATCCAATCCACCCATCGCGGATGATATTCGATCACCTAAATATAAAAAAATAGTGTCTGTGTATGTGTGTGCATTTGCATGCAACTTCCGTCCGTATGTTCCAGTCGTATCTCAATAGGGGAGGAAGTTAAGGGTACGTAGGATACGTCATTAGGTGCGTAATGGTCATGACACGACTGCACGCATCTGAGATTTTTAAAAAACAGCCGTTTTCGATATTAAAATTAAGTTTTTGTGAAAATCTCGCTCAGCCGCTTTGTTAGGAACCAATTAGCATGCACCGGAAGTGGGGGAGAGGACGCGGAGAACCCTATCTAATGGCGGAGAGGACGCGCGTTTCATTTTTTTTGCACAGGAATCCAGGATTTTATGCAAAGTGATGAAGCATGGGGGGTTAGACGGGGGCCAGGGTTGAAAAGTGCGAAGCGGCTTTTCAACCCTGGTTCGATCACCTAAAAATCGGGCTAGACGAGCAACATAGCCATCGTACCTTTTTTGATGCACTCCTTCTCAACGTCCTGGCCAGTGGTTTTTGATTCCTAGAATTTAAAGTACAGCAAAAATAGCATATTATAAAATGCTTCAAAAATTGGAATACCTGCCAAAGAGCGTGATATGAATTGCCGAGCTCGCCAAAGCGGGAGATGAACAGCTCGATGACGAGCGCCTCGAGCACGTCTTCTGGCTGATCGTAGACGATTCGGGTCAGCTGGAAAAGCATTAATATAAATTGAAAAGTACCAAGTCGAGTTTTGACTAAAGAAATACCTTTTCAAAATACGATGCCGCTTGGACTATGACCGAGAAGTTAGTGCCGAAATGCTGGAGATGCGCGTCGAGCTGTGTTTTGAGGTGTAACTAAAAGAACCCGATTCTAATCCGACATCGTCTGAATTACATTCGGGAATCGCGCCGACAATTCTCCAATGTCGTTGAAGAAGCGTTGCGCGTTGTCGCCGGGACGGGTATCGAAAATATAAACCTCCTACCCTTCCTAAAGTGTATAAAGCTAAATGGTATAAAGAGAAAAGGAAAGGGCAGGTTGCCACATTTATATTCCGAGCCTCAAACCACTTCCATATAAATACCAGCGCGCGTTCGGTGTTCAAATGGCAGTATAGATGTGGTTACCAATATACCTGAATGGATTAGAGAACATGTTTATTAGTAGAGAACAGTGGCGAATATATAGGGCACGGATAAAGGGTGTCTGAGGATAAGACAATGTCGAAGACAGGGCGAACGAGAATGTTCAGGGTGTCGAAAGGATGCACTCGCCAGTGGTTTACTGCGCCCCTTCAGTGGTAAACCACTTCCAGGCTCACAGACCTTCTCCAGATCAGGCCGAAACCATCACTGGCCTCCAATCCCTTTCGGGAGAGAAGAAACGAGTTATCCGGGAAGAACCCGAATAATCGCCAGAGGGCCGAGAGGGCGCCGCACAGCCCGCTCCCATACGGTCATCGCGGCGGGACCACCTGGCATATTGCCAACCCCATTACGCCACATAATTAAATCCTCGAAACTGCACCTAGAGAATGGAATTCTCTAGGAAAGTTTCGACACTCCCGGCCAACGCCAAGCCGAGGAGCGCCGCCACCTTAGGGGAGACGGGGAAATTAAGTGGGAGGTTGAGTGGGAGCCTCGCGGCGGCCCAAATTTACAGACTCGTCCGTCCGGCCCGGGGGAAATGGTGGGAACAGAGGGTACCAAATATCAGATGGTATATAAAAGCCACTGTTGGGGGGCGGGAGGACGAAAAATTGTAAGTAAATGACCTAGGGGTGGGGCAGCTAACAATAAAAAATAGTTGGCCGGTGCTAAAGAGCCCGTACTCCTACCGGACCAACTGGGGAAGGGAGGGGAACTTATCGGATTAATGATCAGCTTGTCTGGTCGTTGTCTTGGGGCGAGCACGGGCACGGATGTCCTTCAGGCAGCGCTTCAGTCGTCTTGCGATGAGCTTGAGTCCTTGAGGGCTTGCATCCGGCTTGTGATGTCGCAGCGGTAGTTGTGGTCAGGCTGACCAAAGGTTCCGTTGAACCCAGAGTGTCGCGGGGGGTGGTGTCGTGGCAAGAGGGGAGCGCAAGGAGGGGAAAATCCTCTCACGAAACCTCCTAATGCCAGACGGTGTCGATGTGGACGAGTCTCTGCCAGCCTTGCAAGAAGGGGCAGGCAGGATGTTGGTAAAGGGCGCGTGTCAGTCAAGTCCTTGAGTGGTGACGTCGTCCTCGTTGAAATACTTGCATTGATGGCGCCACTCGACTTGATGAAGTAGTCGCGATGTTGGTGTGGCGTGCTTCGCCGCGAGCTTGATGTCGGTGCGAAGCTGCTTGTTGTCCCAGAGACAAGCGGGCAAAGTTGTAGTAGCCCGTCTCAGTGAAGACTTTCGATGATGATGTCGACTTCGTTGAAGTAGTCGCATTGATGATGACGCTCGACTTGAAGAGGTAGTCGTAGTGTTGGTGTAGCGCCCTTCGGGACGGACTTGATGTCGGTGCGAAGGTGTCGCATGTCGCAGGCGGGCAAAGTTGTCGATACTTCCACGGAGGCGCAGGAACTTGTGACATCACGCAGCTCGCGGCAGCCCAAGTTCCATGAGGGGAAGCGCCGCAGTCGGGGAAGGCGATGAAGTGGGCGAAGTTGTCAATCCGGGTGATCGCTGCTCGCGGCGGCCCAAGATGCAATCGATGCTGCGATTGCTTCGAAGTTGGGGGAGGCGACGAAGTAGTCGATGTCATCGTAGTTTGCGTACAGCCAGCAAAAAGAGCGATGTCTCTTCTCGATCCAAACTTCTCGCGGCGGCCCAATTGGTATTGAGGAGCTTGGCTCTTCCACAGCAGGCGAAGAACGTAAGTGAAGCGGGCTTGTAGACGGGGTGAAGAGACGAGTTGCGCAAAGGCGAGACCAGTCCGTGTTGTAACGCGGGCCAGCTGTCTCGAAACCACCGTCTCACAAGTCGCTGCACTTGGTGGGGGCTCCTTGACGGTGAAGCTGAAGTCGATCACGGAGATGAGGCCAGCGAAGTTTGGACCATCGAGCGGAAAGTCGGCAGCCATGATGTCGCAATGAAGTCGCTCGCATGGGATCTTGTCGGCGGAGCGTGAAGTTGCGACCGCAGCAGCATGTCGCAGTGGCCCGGCTCGCATGAGATGTTGTCGGCGGGGCCTGCGGTGTAGCAGCAACAAAACCGGCATAGACGGTAAATCCAGCGGAGACAGATGTGGGGCACGATTAGCTGGAACGGGAAGTGCAGCACTGTCGCAAAGATGTGGCACAGCAAAGGCGGCGAGTTGATTGTCGAAGCGCCGCAGTGGAGGTAACGAATGATGACGCGCACGTTGAAATTGTACACGGTGGCGAGAGGCGGCTTGTGTCGACGTTGGGCGCACGAAGGCGGTGAGTTGACTGTCGTAGAGCAGCATAGGCGGCGCGAAGATGCGAAAGCTTGTTGGGCGCAGGACTGGAGTGTAGACGAGCAGGACCGGCTTCAGCATTGTGATGGCGAGGAAGCGCTTGTTCTGTCCAACCTTGGATGATCAAGTTGCCAAAGTGTGGCAGTCTGCTTGAGAGCTGCTTGCAACTTGAGGGGTTGTTCGAGGAGCTCGAGTTGAGGTGGCGGCGTTGGCGGACGGATAGAAGATGGTGCAGCAGATGAGGAGGCTCAGCCTTGTTGAACTCGGGCACACAATGATGAAGCATGAAGCACGAGCATCGGCGGCTTGACCCAGAAATGCAGCATGCGACGGTGTGTCGCGACGACGAGCCGAAGCGGCTTGAGCAGAGAACCGCAGCAGGAGACGAGGTATGGTGACGACGAACAGCATCGGCCTGGGCACTTTGATGTCGAGGCAACGCCGGATTGGTCGATGAGCACTGACGGGCTTGTCAGTTGTCTCCTTCATCCTTGCGAATGTCTTTTTTTTTCTCCGCACGAGTGTCGCCACACCAACAACTAGAAAATCCTTTAGTATACCTTGATACAGCTAGCTGCAGAAACTTTGAAGCTTCTACAGGAAGTGTACTTGAAGGCTTCCTGAAGTGCAGTGCTTGAGGTGTCGGGCTGGCGCTGGCGCTTGGAGGACTGATGCGGCACGATGGTGAAGCTACGTCTTGTGGAACGCGGACACGCAAAGATGACGTAGGTGTCGCATCTACACGATTGGTTGCATCGGCTGTCGACTTGACTTGCGGGCACATGTTGTCCATTAGATGGCGGCCTCTGGTGGTCATCCTCTTCTTTTTGGGCCATTGTTTCTCTTCAGAACGTCATCTGAAAAAAAGTGTCGAAACGGCTCCAAAGATGTCTGGCAATCTTGTAGCATCAGTGTCTCGGGCTTGACCGTAGAGCTGGATCACATCGACTGGTAGCAGCGCGGCGAGTTTGATGTTGTTGCGCCGGCTTGTTTGATGTCGATGGTCCGTTCCTTGAGCACGATTGACTGGTGGAGAAAGCCAGTCCCTTGAAGTCGCGTATCGAAAGTACAATTCAACCTTGTGTCTCGAGTTTGCGAAGGGCTGATATGCAGGAGCCAACGTTGTCGAGGTGGCGTCACAAAACATTCGGTGTCGACGTGTGGCTGTAGAGTAGCACAAGCGTCGCCGAGTGACTTCGTAGGCGCCCAAGAACGAAGTAGAGGTTCACAGCTTCCACAAGGTCGATGCTGCATGGCCGCTGGAGCTTGATGTCGATTTGCAACACGCTTGTTGTATAGTGTCCATTTGTCGCTGCCTCCGTCTGCAAAAGAAAAAATTTGATGAAGAAGAAGCAGGGAACAGCGGAACGGCGGGCAAGTGTTGAACTTGTAGTGGCGCGTGACGGGCTTGAAGAGCTGAGATGGCTGCCTGGGCTGTCCTTGATGGAAGTTGAGGCAGCTTCAGCTTGACCTGATGTCACGGCCATGGCTCATCAGCGCGTGTAGCGAACCAGCGGTGTCGGCAGCATGTGTCTTTGAAGAAACGATGTCTTTTCTTCATTACGATGTCCCGCGGCAACAAGACTAAGCAGTTGAAAAGGTAAAACAACCTGATTCGTCGAGCAGCAGACAGCGTCTTGAACTCGACTCGTTGGGGCTGAGGAGTTTCCTTTATTGCTGATGCTGCTGCTGTCGAGGTACTGCAGAGCTTAACTTGTTGTCGGGGCACAGCCAGCAGTAGAGAATCGCGCCGCCTTGTGTCGCTGGGGCGCCATCTTGAAGTATTTGTCGCTGCCGCCGGACAAGTTGTAAGTGTCGGCAGCCAGCGATGATTGCACCCGCTGAGCAGTGTTGCTTCGCATCGAAGCTTCGTTGTAGTGACGTGAAGTCGAGCGCCACTGACGCAAACCTGTAGTTGTGAAAGTGTCGCAGAAATATTGGCTCGCGCCGCAAATCGCTGACAGCAGTCACGCCGAGAAAAGCAGCAAACCGTTGTCGCTTCATCGCTGAACGGCGCGCTTGCATTATAGAGACGCAGATCAGGGGCGGAAGACGGAAGAAAGTCGCTACTTCAGACATGTAGAAAGCCTCGCTGGAAGAGTCTTGACCATTGAAGTCCAGATTGAAGTCGCTCGGGAGCCTCGCTTGAAGCGATGAATCTTGTCGCGAGGTCCTTGCAACCATTGAGTCCATCGCCGAGCGGAGAACACGAGATGTCGAGGCCGCTGCACAACGTTGTCGATTGGGCGCGGATTGGCATCCACACATTGTAGGCGCGAAGGGCCATGGATGTCAATGTCTCTTTGTCGAGATGTTCGAAGCTTCTTCGACCGCGCTTGATGTGTAGAGGCTTGTCGACGGGCACGAAGAACGTCGCTTCAGTGCGTAGAGCATGTAGAAAGCTTGACCGATGCGTTGAACGAACATTGACGCCGGGCGCAAAGGTTCTCGTTGTCGTCGCAGGCTAACTGTCGAACGAGGAAGACGAGATGTCGAGCGGTTCTTGCCTAAACTTTCAATGCGGAATGTGTCGCAGAAATAACGGCTCGCGCCGCAAATCATTGACAGCGGTGACGCAAAGACGCAAACGGCCTAACGTTGGCGATTGGACGTTGAGTGGCATCCTGCCCGCAGGACGAGGAATGTCGCTCCTTGACGTGCAGAAGCCGGTAAACGGGCGCCAAAGTTCCTTGTAGGCGCCAGGCACACTGCCAGAGAACGTCCATAGTGTCGCTTTTGGTGTCGCAAGTCTTCAGCTAGCGCGGCAGACCGTTCTTGTGATGACGAGCAGCCTGCGGAGAAAAAGAAGAACTTTGAAAAAGACTTGCGGACTCCAGGTGTCCGGTGTGGGGATGTCGCGTTGCTTTGAAGTCGTTGCTGCCCTGCCGTTGTCTTGATCCGCTGCAACTCGAGTGTCCCTCAGCTTCTGTAGATACTTGGTGCACGCCCTGTGAAGTTGACCTTGTTGATGGCGGCGGCAGAAGAAGCTTGAATTTTGTGGAGTGGACAGCGAGTTGTCGAGGACGGCTCCAGTGGGAGCTTGTCGGGCAACAGCATGGCTCGTCTGCGGCAGGTAAGCAGAAGGGCGGCAGCAAGTGTCTCAAAGAACACGATGTCGCCCTCACCGAGTGTCGAAAAAAAGCAGTACAAGCTAGAGATAAACTCTAACTCGCATGGCAAGTTGTCGCGAGAAATGCAAAAGTAAAAGTCCAAATCAAAGCGTTGAGCAAACAATAAGAAACTTGAAAAAACGAATGCTTGCTCGAGCAAATTTGGAGTTTTTGAACGTAAAATCTCGAGCAAACAAAACGAAATTCCAAAATTTCGAATCGTTAGGGCCAACTTTAGCGACGAATCGTAAGTGGCGCGCCCAACACTTTAAAAAGAACCTTACTTTTACAAATCCGACATCGAGAAGTGGATGTAGAAAGCATTGCCGGGCTTGACCAAGAGTGAAGCATCCATCTTTCATCCGCAACTTCAGTGTAGGCTTCTTGTGTTGGGTCATCGTCGAACCATTGGAAGTTGGATGCATCATCGGTGACGGCAGAGCTTGCTTCGTAGGAAGACGAGTGTCGAGCGGCAAAATGCCAGTGTCGCGGTGGCCGAAGCCAGTGTCGAGGGTGGCCGAGGCCGGTGTCGCGGTGGCCGAAGCCGGTGTCGGGTTTGAAAAACTAAGGAAATAAATTCCAAAGTTATTTCAGGTGTCGCAAAATAGTAGACAAAAGATGAAGCAACGCGAAAGGGAAAAAATTCACACATGTCAACGCAGAAATATTTGAAATGAGCTTGCGCAATGTCGATTTCGAGAGAAAGGAAGGATCTTTGTCAGCCGGCGAATCAGCGGAAGGCGGGTGTCGATTCACGAAGCCTCCGCGCCATTCCTTGAACTGTTGCCCGGCTTGCAGAAGAGGCTTCTTCCATTCTTCGTGCATCGCAGCGGCTTGACTTGAACATTGGGACCATGTGGAGCGCGCATTGTTGAAGACGCATCAGCAATCACGTGGTGTCTTGCCAGGTCGATCCTTGTTGCATCACCGAGTGTCTAAAAAAACGATGTCGTATTTTGCGAAAACGCCCGAGTGTCGCGGTGAGAAAAATGCAAAAAAGTGGGCCAGTGAATTGCAAAACCAAACGACTTTCTCAAGGTCGTTGGCGCAAAACACCTCGTCGACAGCAATCCATGCGTTGTTGGTGTTGTTGACGCAGGAACGGGTGTCGGGCTTGAGATCCTTGTGCAAGTGTCGATCAGTTGTCGCTGCTTCAGTGGGCTCGAGCGTGTAGTGTAGCTCATCCGTCCAACATGTCTTGAACTTGATTGGGTTGACGCGCTTGATCGGCATGTTGTCGACTATTGCAGGCTTGTGGTGTCTGAAACAGGCAGCATCAAAGAGGACGAATTGAAGCGTGAAGCGAACGAGGACAAATCAACACCGCAGAATGAAAATCAAAATGAAAACCGCGTAATGAAAGCGCGAGAGTGGAATTTGGAATTTTGAAAGGCAAAAGAAAAGAATTTTGAAAAACGAAAAGTAAAAATAAATTTAGAAAACTAAAATGAAATTTAGAAACCGAAAGTTGTAAACAAAAAGCAAAATACAAACGCGGAAAGAAATGAGCGCGGAAAGAGCGAGGAAAATTCAAAAAATGTGAGCGGGCCGAAAATTGAAACGGCTCTTCCGCAGCACACCTTTGAACCCTCGGGTCCCACCACACGCAAATCTCATCCATTACGCGATATCAATTCAAAAATCAAACCAGCGATATCAAAGTGTGATCTCGCAAAGGGATCGCTTTTGGTCGAGAAGATTGTGCAGCACTCAGCGGAAGTGTAGAAAACATCGTAGAGCATGTAGAGTGAGCAGCAAAGTAGTTTGGCCAGTGTTTCTTGCACGTAGACGGCTTCTCGGGGACCGTTGTCGTAGCAGAACACCTCTTCGCGTGGCAAAAAGCCAGTGTCGGGATTGAAAAACTAAGAGAATAAATTCTCAAAGTAATTCGGGTGTCGCAAAATAAGAAGAATCCATGCAGCAAGTGTCGATAGATGGGAAGCGTGTCGAGTTGATGCCGTAATATCACCGGCGTAGTCGAGGGGTCTCGTTCAGCACATCAGCTCGGCAGAAAGCAGGTGTCGAAACATGGCTGCACTTTCCGTGAACTGCGGCCGGCTTGTCGGAGACTTCTTCCACCATCTTACGCAGCTTGTCGCCGTAACTTGAGAAGAAGCTGCATCCAGTTCTTGACCAGGTGTCGAGCGCTTCTAAAAGATGTCTTATAAAGCGAAAATCCCAGATGTCGGGTGAGAAAAAAAAATCCTTGTAGGCCAGTGAAATGCAAAACAAATGGCTTTCTCAAGGCCATTGTCGCAAAACACCTCGTGGAGGGCGGTCTTCGATCGAACACATGTAGTCGCGCAGCAAACTTGAACAAAGTAGACGCTTGATGACGAGTAGACGTCCAGCTTGATTGTCTTGAGCAGAGCAGATGGAAGTTGTCGCATTTGCGCTTGACCAAGTGTCGAAAACAGGTTGCGCCGAGTGTCGACTTCTTCTTTCCTTGAGACATTGGTGACGAGTGGAGGTTGGGGCCATGGAGAAGGTGGACGCGAGATAGGAACAGCAGCTGGCCCATCCTTCCGCGCACAGAACACCATTGGGGCAACCATCGAACACGCATCCCATGCTCATTTCATCCTGTAAAAGACAAAGAATATCCAAAAATCACCTTTTATTTTGTATCCACTCGTATAGTCTTGCCCATCGCTTCTTCTGCTGATGAGTGGCGATCCTCTCCACCATTCCACGGCAATCGTCTTTCCATTCGCAGCGGGCTCGCGTGGGCTTTGCAAACATGGATTTGATAGTTCCGTGGGCCGGCTTCATGGGGAACACACCGCGCCCTGGCGTCAAACCCAAGGCCATTTGCGTGATCTAAACACACAAAGCAGGAAAGTTACCACGGCCGTGGCTGATCGCACACATCCGCACAAAACGCGCCCGTCGGCAGTCTTGTCGAAGAGAGCAAGGGTGTCGCGAGCCATACATCCTTCACCATTCTCTTGTCGAAAGCATTGTCCATCGGCATAGAGGCAGAATTTGACCGGGTTTTAACCACGGCCGACGCACCATATCGAAAACATAAACCTCCTACCTTTCCTAAAGTGTATAATGCTAAATGATATAAAGAGAAAAAGGAAAGCGCAGGTTGCCACATTTATATTCCGAGCCTCAAACCACTTCCATATAAATACCAGCGCGCGTTCGGTGTTCAAATGGCAGTAATAGAATGTGGTTACCAATATACCTGAATGGATTAGAGAACATGTTTATTAGTAGAGAACAGTGGCGAATATATAGGGCACTGATAAAGGGTGTCTGAGGATAATACAATGTCGAAGACAGGGCGAACGAGAATGTTCAGGGTGTCGAAAGGATGCACTCGCCAGTGGTTTACTGCGCCCCTTCAGTGGTAAACCACTTCCAGGCTCACAGACCTTCTCCAGATCAGGCCGAAACCATCACTGGCCTCCAATCCCTTTCGGGAGAGAAGAAACGAGTTATCCGGGAAGAACCCGAATAATCGCCAGAGGGCCGAGAGGGCGCCGCACAGCCCGCTCCCATACGGTCATCGCGGCGGGACCACCTGGCATATTGCCAACCACATTACGCCACATAATTAAATCCTCGAAACTGCACCTAGAGAATGGAATTCTCTAGGAAAGTTTCGACAACGGGCCTAAAAACTATTTTTTTCCTAGATATTTTCTTAGGTTATCCTATAAACCTTCAAAGCCCTACAGCTTCAAGCTTGTTTAACAGGTCCATGTAGCCGTTGAGGCCCTTTTCGAGCCGTTCTTCCGACAATGTCGACCCGAAGTCGGCGGCCAATTGCAGAGATAGCTGCAAAATCAGAATTTCGCCCCTGCAATTGATATGAAACCTTCTCGACCAGGCTCCTTCGTTTTGGCACGTGCTCGGGGAAGAGTTGGGCGATCGAGGCGAGCACGATTCCAAGGAGTTCGCCGTCGAAATAGCGCATCGGCTGGAAGAAAGGGAACACATCACCGCCCGTCAGCCGAATGATTTCTTCGTAGGATGGCCGAGATGAGGCGGTGAATGGGGGCCCGCCCAGCTGCGTCACAAGCTCGCGGAACTGTCTGGAAGATTGGAAATTAGCTGTAAATAAGGTTCCGACTGGACTCCTCCATGTTGAGTCTCGATGCACATGTTGTAGACCTTGTGCACGATACGATCCGCGTGAGTGGCCGAGGCATTGTGGGGGACGGCGACGAGGAATTCTAAAAGCTTGAATAAGTAGAAAAGGATAAAAAACTATCTAAGGCCTTGAAAATTGTTGAAAAAGTGGATTTGGTCAAAAATCGGCCATTTTTGGTACTGGAACCTTCTACCCACCTTTTATCTTCGTGTGAAGCAGAGCCTCGAGGCCCAACGGCGTGCCGGTCATCATATCGCCCGGTTTCAACGGATTGTCCTGTAGACAGGTAACCTGGGTTGAAGTCACAAATCCCTGCATACCTGAACCCATTTCCCGCATGCAAAGTCGAAGAAGTCGTTGCACGGGTTGCTCGAGGGGAGGATGATGCTTTTCTAAAACAAAAATATGTATTAAACTAGTCACATTCATCGGTTCTAGGTTGTTAGGGAGGGGAGGGTTATTTTTGCAACGCCATTCGATAAAGCGTCGAAAAATACACTAAGAGTTTTAATTTGAGCCTACACTAATGTAAAATAAAAAAGTTATAGCCAAAGACTTCCGGCTGGGGGTAAAGTAAACCGTAGCCAAAAAAGTTTTTTAAATGCTAAAATTGGCGGTTAAAACTTAAAAATAGCACG
>CATQJA010000864.1:0-25948 GCA_958295435.1 Mesorhabditis spiculigera
CGAATTAGGTACACATAGGGTAACGGGGGGGGATACAATAACGGGGGGGGCACTCATTATTATGAAATATGCAATTACTGAGGGATTTTGCGAGTGCCATTCGATAGAGCGTCGAAAAATATACTAAGAGAATTAATTTGAGCCCAAAATAATGTAATGGAAATTTTTTATTGAATAAACCAAAATTGAGGAAAATCTAGGGGGAGCACATAGGATAACGGGGGGGGGGAGTCAAATTTTCGAAATTTTCGAAATTTTCGAAATTTTCGGTATTTTGAAAACGTCATTCGATAAAGCGTCGAAAACTGCCCTAGGAAAATTAATTTCAGCCCGAAATAATGTAAATGAAATTTTTTATCGAATAAACAAAAATTGATCAAAATCCATGGGCAGCACATAGGGATAACGGGGGAAGTCAAATTTTTGAGATTTTCGAGATTTTGAAAACGCGAATCGAAAGAACATCAAAAAATATACTAAGAGATTTTTTTACAACGCGAAAAAATGTATTATAAAAGTTTTATAGCCTAAAAACTATTTTTGAAAACTATGGGCAGCACATAGGATAACAGGGGGGGGGGAATTTTCGGCGTTTTGAATATTTTCGAGATTTTGAAAATGCCATTCGATAGAGGACCGAAAAATATATACTAAGAGTTTTTTACAGCCTGAAAAAAGCATATTTAAAAATACTTTTATCATATAGAAAGTTTGAGTGCCCCCCCGTTATCCCCCCGTTATCCTATGTGTACCGCGAATTACGCTAGAATCTGCAAAATACGCTTTTTTTCCGGGGATTTCGGTTTTTTCCTTGCTTCTTCATTTTGTAATGGAACTTCCATCGCAAAAACCTAGAGGTTTTGGATACTGGATCATACTATGTTTCTGATATTTCAAAAAGAGGATTGTTATTGAAAGTTACACTAGCCAGCTAATATTTCCATCTTCCCCAGATCTAGTGATCACTTTCTGACCGTTGTCAGCATGGCCGGCTGATGTTTCTGTTTCTGTGGTGGTGAGTGGAGGGTGGAAAGGGCCGGCTGAGTGGTGGAGGCCCATCCAGCCGCCACCCGTCTCCTATCAATCACCCGTTTCGACGCCTCGAAAGGATGGGCTGCCAATTCCGTTCCCTTGGGCTATGAGGAGGAGCATCCCTCTTCCCGGTGCCCGTTTTTTGTCGGGGGAACAAACGGGGAAACTCGGGCTGGGAAAAGGCCCAAATTAGGCGGGTGGGTGAGCCGTTTTTGGGTCGGAGATTTTTTTTTGGGTGAAAGGGGTGAAGGAAAGGTTATCGGGAATTTTTGGGGCGTTTTCACTAGTATCAGAATTGACCGATAGGAAAAGAAAGCAAGAATTCTGTTTATTTTTGGCGTAAAATAGTTTTTCGTGATTTTTTTCGAAAATTAGTCAGATCTGACGATTCTACCGTAGCCATATAGATAAATAGAAATAGAAATAAACAATTGCCGACTAGGGGAAAAATCCTAAGCCGCTAAACTAACCTTTTTACGAAAAGCTGCGCCCAAGAAATGTGGAAAAATCGTGTAAACTTAAAAAATTAATTTTCAGCGCGTCCTTCACGTCGTTCTCAAAGGCATCGGCATCACAGATGTTGCACATCCACACTTTGCGCTTCGATTGCTCGGTAAGAATTTTAATTTTAATTTTATAGATGCTTCAACGCTGTTGAACACACATTTTCAGTCGGTTCAACCGGGGGCACGTCAGCAGATGCCGTCTGGCTGCACCCGAACCTTTTAATTAAACATGTGCGCCCACTCTACTCTCATCAAATATCGGCCAGCACTTCCAGCGCCGAGCTGAGGTGGGTTTATTAGAAAATAGGAGAAAAAAATAGAGAAGGCCCTAGACTATCTAAATTTCTAGATTTGAGCTGCGTCTTCGCTTCATTCCCCAGTCCACCTACGAGTTATTGTTGACCGAATCGAAAGCGTTTTTCTATCTTCATGAACAGGTCAGGTTTTTGGAGCCTTGAATGGTATAAATTTATATTTTATAGGTATTCGCCGATTTCCAAAAGCAAATCGCATGGAAAATCGCGTTGGAGCCAGCGCTGGAGCTGGCCGCGCTACGGGTCAGCCGGGATTATATCGAGAAACAGGCGTAAGTGCTAAATTTAACCTCGTACTAACTTGGTACTGGCGTGTTAGCGGGGGTGGAACAGCTATCTAGCCTTCCCATACTTAAAATTCGTGAGCGTTTCATAGTTTTTCGTAGTTTTTGGCTTTGAGCGTGTGATAAAACGTTTAGAAAATTTTACAAAATGTTAAATTTTTGACAAAGAATAAACTATTTCGGAAACTAGACATTTTTGAACTTGGGAACTTGAAAAAAGACGTAAAAAGTTAGACGTCGATGGTTGTATTACGTTATTGGGATCATACGTAGCGATAAGCTAAAGTTACCCCCCCCCCGCTAACAGTTCATTACCCTCGTTTCTTCAGGCGTGGATGTATCGAAGCGAGGCTTGACGCAGATTCGCTAGATGCCGAGGCGGCAATATCGACGTTTATTCCGGATACAGTGTTAATGACGGCAAATGTAAAGGTATTTTTTTAAAGATTGGCCTGTTAAAATTCGGGCCAAAAAAGTTCAAAAGCTTTAAATGTGCAAAATTTAGGCCAAAGACTTGAAGAAGACGTTTGTCGGGTTGGTGAAGAAGTTTTCGACGTTGTCGGCGACAGGTTTGTGGGAGAATTACTTATCGTAATCGTTTTTAGATTCTGTTCTTCGGTCTTTGTCATTGTTGATCGAGTTTGTCAAGTTTGATCTGGAGATTTTCAAGGCGAGCATAGGGGTGAGGTTTTTCTTAAGTTTTTACAGGTTTTTCTGATTAATTGTAGTTATTTTATATATTTTTAGGCCGGCTGTTCTTTTTATGATTGTCGTTTATGGCGAATTTTAATAATTTTTGTACTTTTTAGGCCGGTTGGTCCTCCCCTGTCGAATTTCTGGTTGGGCCCGAGGTTGGGATGTCGTATCGGATCAATGAGAGATGTGATGTAAGCTCAGAAAAGGAATTATTTTGTATTTAATTTAGTCTTTTAGTTTTCATTGCTTTTTTTAGATGTCTCGCCTGGGGGAGCTGCGTTGTGTGCTCGAGGTGACGGTGCGTAAGATGGAGGCTCATGCGGACAAGGCGATCGTGCAGATGAAGCTCAGCGGGTCGGCGCAACCGATGGTATGTCATTGAGAGTAGTGAGGCGCTTAGGCTTATCTTAGGCTTAGTTTCAGCTTAGGCTTGGACTTGATCTTAGGCTTACCTTAGGCTTTGCTTAGGCTTAGGCTTAGGCTAGGCTTAACTTAGGCTTCTTTTCCAAGCTTGAACGAAGACTAGTAGGCTAGTGGCTGGCCTTGGTTTTCTTAAACTGGCTTCCTTTTCTCGCTTGGAATTGGGCTTGGCCTAGGCTTTTGCTTTTCTTCTGGTTCAGCTAGGCTTTGGCTTCGTAGCATCTTTGGCTTGAGTGCGACTCCTGGCCTAAGCTTGCGCTCAGCTTAGTCTCAGCTTAGTTTTTCGCTTAGCTTTCCGGATTGGAGGCCTGAATTTCCGTATTTTGCCTCCTGACACCGCTTTGTCTATCCTCATGGCCCACGAGGCCCATTCATTTCCCGCATCTGCCTTGTTTTGGGCATGTGGGGTCGTGGGGGTGCTAGAGGGGGGGATTAAATGGACAAGGATGGGCGGTGGGGAACAAAGCTTTGGCCCTTCCCGTCCTCGGGTCATTTCATTCCCTCATACATATGTGTTGGGCTTGGAGGGATCGAAGGGAAAAGTTAAAATATACACGTGGAGCGGGATTGAAGGTATATAATGATTCTATTGTTTTAGGAACTTAATAGAGTAGCTAAAATAAAATACCCGAGAATCGAGTTTTTTAGCTAATCACCACGCCGTCTCTTGAAATCGCCGAATCACTGGCCCACCT
The DNA here is from genome assembly GCA_958295435.1 of Mesorhabditis spiculigera. Lineage (NCBI taxonomy): Eukaryota > Metazoa > Nematoda > Chromadorea > Rhabditida > Rhabditidae > Mesorhabditis > Mesorhabditis spiculigera. Next base: position 3,948 of record CATQJA010000864.1, read on the forward strand.
CATCGATGGCTATCAGGCGATGTACAACCAGGGCCCCAGCGTTTATAAAATGAGAGGTACGGTAGAATGGTCATCAAATAGCCGAGATTCGGCTCTGTTTCATTAGCGGGGGGAGAAATAACTGCTCGCTTGGAGCCTAACCTTGATTGTAATAAAACCAACTAGTTTTTGTAGTGTGTTTGGTAGTTTCGGATCACTAAAACTTAGAAAAAAATCAAATAAACTTAGATTTTTGACAACTTTTAGTAAGTAGTAGTACCCCCCGCTAAGGAATTAGAACCCTAAATTCTTCAGGGCTCGACCGATGCGATAGCATCGAGTTGAAGGCGTCCAAAGCGGTGGCGTGCCGAGAGGAGAGAAATGTTCCTAATAATGGTAAGAATAGAAAATAATGCAGATTTCGCTGCCCGTCCATAACGATCTCGCTCTCTCTTCTCTCTCTCTCTCTCCCTCTCTCTCTCCCTCTCTCTCTCCCTCTCTCTCTCTCTCGCCTGAAAAACCCCCGACTTCAGTCTCAGACCGGCGCATCAAACGCGAGCACGTCACCCTGAAGGAGCTGATCGGAGGCGGACAATTCGGAAACGTGTACAAAGGAGTGTATTGTAGTCCGGTAAGCCAATAACGGATTTCCGGGGAACTTTCCATCATTAGGGCCACTCCACCCAATCGGTCGCCATCAAGGTGTGCAAGCTGGAAAACGAGCCGGCCGATACGCAGTTGATACTCCAGGAATCACGTGAGTTTGAGCTTTTTCGGGGAGAATGAGGGTCCGGAGAGTCCGGAATTAATTTAATTGCAGATTTGATGCGGCGTTTCCGGCACGAGAATATCGTGGCGCTGGTTGGGGTCTGTATGGAGTCGCCAATGTGGCTGGTCATCGAGTTGGCGTCTTATGGAGAGGTTGGTGGTTTGTAGTTTAGCGAGTCTGATCTCTCTTTCTCGCTCTACTCTCGCTCGTTTTCTCGCTTTTTGTCTCTCTCTCTCTCTCTCTCTCTCTCTCTCTCTCTCTCTCTCTCTCTCTCCCTCTCTCTCCCTCACTGTCTTTCTGTATCTGCCTCTCTCTCTTACTCTCTCTTTCTCTCTCTATCTCGCTCTCTCTATTTCGTTCTCTCTCTCTCGCGCTCTTTCTCTCTCTCTCTCTCTCTCTCTCTCTCTCTCTCTCTCGCGCGCTCGCTCGCCCTCTCTCTCCAAAAAATAAAATACTTTATTCTGGATGTGAAAGGCGCGTAGATAGTTCCAAATGTACAAATAACAACAGAAAAACACACGGGGAGGTTGGGTTGAGCTGATGAGGACGAAGGGGGTACGGTGAAACCGGAGGAGCGAGAGAGTGAGTGAAAGGAGCATGAGGAAAAGAATAGGGAAACGATAAGTAGATGCTGATTTGCACACGGGTCCGCTCGGCTGTGAGATCTGACGGGACTTTCGTGGGCGCATTAATGGGAGCCCTGTGTATATTCAAAGGTAGAAGAAGAAGAGCAGCGTCGCCATCACGGTCGCAACGGTTTGGCCGGCTAAAGAGCAGGATTATTAGGGTTTTCTTGCCGCGACGCTACAGGCGACGCGTGCCCTGCTGGAACCGCACCTTTAGAATTGGCGTTTCGATCAAATATATCGTATTTTTGGGGGTTTAAAGGGACCGGCAAGGCTTGCATGGATTTTTTGGCCATAATATGGCCGCACCGTCTATACGGATCATAATCCATTACCCAATGGAGCAGGCGCGTAGCGTATTTTTTGAGCAAAATCGTAGGGAATCCATAGCTATGTCTTTCCGGCCCCTCTAAAGCCGCTTTTTGGCACGGAATTCGTACTTTTTGTCTTGCCGGCCCCTTTAAAGCTTGTTTTTTCGCGTAGAATCAGTGGTTTTTGAAAGCTAAACACTATAATCCTAATTTTGCGCCGTTTTTGGCAAGACGCCAAATCCCTGGAATTCCATTAGACAACCTCTAAAGGAACCGGGAAGTCTAGGCATCGATTTTGTTCGCTATGGATTTTCCGGCGCGACGCGACACGCGCAACGCGTTGGATCTAACCGCGACGCGAACGCGTCAGATCTGACCGCGACAGGCAACGCGCTGAAATCTGACCGCGACACGCAACACGCAACACATGCGTCGCATAGCTGCGCAGAGGGCATAATAATCCTTTACACACAAAAAAAACAGTGCGTGTGCGTTGCGTATCGCGGCGCGGTAAGCCACCAAGAAAATCCACAGCCTCCAAAATCCACAACCATGTCTTGCCTGTCCCTTTAAATTCCATAATTCCACACCAATCCCCTTGACACACCCCCACCACCACCCTCACAGCATTCACCTGATCGTGCAGCCTGCTGCGTCTGCGCGCTCGGCTGGTCCCGTAGCGTGGGGGATACGGTACCGCCTGTCGGGACCGTACCTGTCCTTGCAGCGATTGGGGCGGCAGTATCGTTCGTCGATCGAGTTGTCACGATTGTCCCACCACCTGTGTAATACCCGGGTTTTACCACCAAATCACCCAAAAGCCATCCAATTTGGGAGACGTCAAACTGCAAATTTGAAAGAAACGCTGGCTCACAAGATTCCATAATCTTTTCAAAAGCTTTGTTAGTTGTTATGGTTTTTTTGCAAAATTTATGCTGATTTTTTACAACGAAAAATAAATTAAAAATTCCAAAATTCTTAGAAATTTGGTTTTTAGAGCCAAAATTGTTTTTCCTGGGTTTAAATGTACCCAGTTGCCACATTTTTTGCATAGTTGATGATGGACACCATCCCGAAAGACACCATCCCGAAAACTTTGCATGCGAAAAGTCAGCTCTACTATAGAAAAAGGAGCTATTTTTCTATGCTAATGAGGTTTTCGCATGCAAATTTTTCGGGATGGTGTCTTTCGGGATGGTGTCCATAATTCTATTTGCTTACCAGGGTTGAAAAGCCGCTTCGCGACTTTTCAACCCTGGCCCCGTCTGACCCCGTTTTATCCTTCACTTTGCATAATTTTCCTGAATTCAGATGACAAAAAAGGAAAAACTACTTGTTGAGCCCCTTTATGTAGTCGAATCCCCACTTCCGGTCTACGCTAATTGTTCCTAACAAAGAGGTTTTTACAAAAACTTAAATTTAATGTCGAAAATAGGTGAATTTGTTAAATCTGATATGCGTGCAGTCATTTCCAGGCCATTACGCATCTAATGACGTATCATATATACCTTACAATTCCTCCCTTATCGAGATATCCTCCGGACAGACATCCGGAAGTGGATGCAAAGTGGCACACACACACACACACAGACACTATTTTTTTATATATAGTGGGATAGAAAAGAAAATGTTGAAAATCGAAAATTTAGAAAAAATCGAAAAGGAAGTTTTCGATTTTGAAATCGGAAAAGTAGCTTTTTCATCTAAAATTTACACGTTTTTAGAATTTTTTTATTCACAATTCATTTTCTGAATAATTTTGAAAACTTAAAGGGATAGGGGCGGCATAATGCAATCGATTACGCGCGGGAAAGAAAATGTCTCTGCGCCTCCCCCCCTGGGCGCGCTCTCTGCCCTGTTGGCTACTTGCCAATTTGTTGATGGGGGGGATCGACACATGCCGTCGGCAGCCCTTTAAAAATTGTAAAAATTAATTTTTCTACTCTAAAAATGGATAAATCCCCGGGTTCGAGTTTGATTTTTGGTTAAAATCTGGTGAGCCAGTGTTTCTTTCCATTTCCGATAGCCATATTGTTATTTAGGAAGCGTTAGGGGTAGAGGACAGCATCCTATCCTATAAGCGAGAAAAGTATGTGTGTTTTCTGTGCAGCCGATTTCTCGGCCGTCAGGCCGAATTTCCGGCTGATTTTTGGCATGGAGGTGGAGAAACACATTTGCCAGACACGCATTTTTTTTGTTTTTCGAAATTCCTCTATTTAACGATTTTACAAACAAAATGGTGAAAATCCTTAACAAAATGGGCGACGAGCCGTGGTGTTCGGGGCATAACTCAATGCCCAGATGGAATTTCGGTCTGTAATTTCGACCACTTATGTATTCGATAGTGGGGATCACGCGCATCTTATTATCTTTGCAAATTTTTGGCGCATTCAGTCTAAAATAGCGATTTTTGTAAAGTTACCAGATGTCCTCCCGGCCCGGTTGAAGCCCGCACCCAGGACAGAAGGGGCCTTTCCCGCCACCCGTCCCCGTGCCCCCTTTGGCATAGTGGCTTGGCGCCAGCTCTACAGTGCGCATAGTCGAGGGTTCGGATCCTCGGAGCATGTACATTTTTGCTTTTTGATAGTTCAACAACGAAACATATTTCGAGGCTCTCGGTATCCGAAATTTCGGCCAGTCGCTCGCTCTAGCGCCGCAGACCAAAGAATGGTTCTTAGAGACAGGCTCTTGCGCCGCAGGCTTTCAAAAACGGAAGGGGAATATATGGTTCCTAGACGGGGCCAGTGGAAAAGGGCCGCGAAGCGGTTTTTTTCCACTGGTTACAGTATACCCCAATTGTCATTAGGCTCCTACCGTTGGCGGTGTTTGTGGTGTCGTACTGTCCGTACTGGGCGTTCATATCGCCGTGGTCGTATAGGCGATTATTCGTGCCCTGAAAACAGAAAAACTGGTTTTGTTCTCTATTCTAGAACTGATGGATTTCATAATGTAATCGGATAAAATTTAGAAAATCAAATTTTGGGAAAAATTGACTTTCCTGGCCGCCTAGGGTGCCCCACCCTTTTAGGCCTCGTTCCTTTTCCTCTTCCCATTTGCCTGGTGATGTAGTGGTTAGTAGCCTTGCCTCTCAATCTGAGGGTCAAGGGTTCGATACCCGGCCGTACCGATTGTTTTTGCTTTTTGCTTTTTGGACCCGATCGAACTTTACTGTCCCTTTAACCCACCGTTCCGACACCTCCGTTGGTTGAAGCGGTTACACCAGTATTTTGGCGTTGCGTCTGAAAGTCGATTTTTCGTTGAATTTATGGTGTAACCTGTTGCAGAGAGTACGGCTGGGTGGAGCCCATCATTTGGGGGACAAGGGTCGAGCCACCGTCTACGCCCTAGGAACCATGATAATTAGCTAGTCTCTCTCTCTCTCTCTCTCTCTCTCTTTCTCTCTGTCTCTATCTCTCTAATTGTCTCTTTTCCACCTACCTTGGAATATTGATAATTCATATCGGCATGATTGGCAGTAAGGGCGGGCCCATCAGAGAATTGCTGCTAAAACGCATTAATGGTAGGTAGACAAGCTAGCCGTTAGTCGTTGAGAAATTGCTGTGCTACTCATTCCTAATTCACCAACCTGTCCCTGGGTATCGAATTGTTGATTGTTGTATGAGGATGTCTGGAGTACAATATCTTACTGCTAACGGTTGGGTACCGTACCTGTGGGTATCCCTGCGTAGTCTGCGTCGATGGGAAGCGTTGCGTAGTCGTGAACGTCGTGGGGGTGGTGGGGAAGGTGGTGGTGGAAGGGCTGGAATGGTTTAGGCTTGGGCTACGCTTAGGAATAGGCTTAGGCTTAAACTGAATTAAACTTACCGTCCTTGTCCATTATTTGTAGTCCGTTGATTCCCCTGTACGAATTGACCAGTCTGATCCTGTCCGAACTGGGTAGTCGTTGTCCGTCCCGAGGAACCAGCCGTCTAATTTAATTAATTGAATCTATCGTAATCAATTTATTTTACCGTGGGCCTTCCGGTGGTTCGTGAAGATGAGGGGTACTGTGTCGTTGTCTGTCCACCCGCGTACAGCCCGGCTCCAGCTCCAGCAGCTGCTCCAGCCAGGGCTCCCCCAGCGATAGCGCCACCGTAGTTCGAGTTTGAGGTCGTTTGGTACTGAAAAAAGGGTTGGAAATCGTCTATAGGACTAGAGGAAGCAAAAAGCAAAAAGTTTGCCGTGCGCGAGAATCGAACCCTTGGCCCTTTGCTTACTAGTCACGGATCTGAACCATTAAGCCATGGGACGAGAAGGCCTATTGCCATTTGTGTCCTTGTTCCTATGGTTCAATCGGTAGAGCAGCTACCTCTCAATCTCACTACGGTGGTTCGACCCCCAGCCTCGCCAAACTTTTTGCTTTTTGGCGAGTGGCATTATTTTTGCCTACTAAAGCCATTAATGAACCTGCGGGTCGTTGAACTGCGAAGGCGAGGCGGTGGTGAATTGTTGATTCTTAAAAAAATAGTGTTTTTGAGAGTTTTAAATTTTTAATTAGCTGGATGTATCGATTTACCTGATTATTCGGGTTGTAGGGAGTAGTGTACTGGAAAGCGGTCGGGCTGGATTGCCCGTTTCCTGCTGCCGTTCCGGTGACCGGATACTGGGCACTGGCATCGTAGCCGCTGTTGGGGTGTACGGTATTGTAGTTGTAGGGGGATTGGGTCTGGAAAAGGGGAACTAAGGGATTTTTTATAGCTCTTTCTCTCTCTCTCTCTCTCTCTCTCTCTCTCTCTCTCTCTCTTTCTCTCTCTCTCTCTCTCTCTCTCTCTACCTGATCCATATATTGCCCATTTCCATTTGGCTGCCCATTTGCCGATCCCTGATAGACGCCACCCGCATTTACCTAAATATCATTTTTGAGATTTTAAAGGGACAGTGAAGTGAGCGTTACAGTAAGCCAATCTATGCAGCGACGAAATGCCACAAAAATCAAATGTACAACGTTTTCAAAAATTGCGATTTACGGAAAATTTGGCGCGATGGATGGGCTGAAATAGAATGCGAATTTATAAATTTACCAAAACTTTTTATTTTTATGCAAATTGTACCTGTTGGCCTTGTTGGCCGGGTTGGTTGAATTCAGGGGTGGGGTAGAGGATTGGCTAAAAATTAGCTGACTATACAAGTCGTTTAAAGGCGATTTGCATATTCCTCTCTCTCTCTCTCTCTCTCTCTCTCACTCTCTCACTCTCCCTCGCCCACCTGTCCATTCGGCTGTTGTCCACCGATTTGTTGTTGATTTCCGGCGTTCAGCTCGTTATAGCCAAGTTGTTGCTGGGGGTTTCCTGGGATGCAGTTTGTAGTTTGGAGCCCAGAAGTTAGCATACCTTGTCCATTTGGTTGTCCATTGGCTGGGCCGACAAAAGTGCCCTCGAAGCTGCTCGTGTACTCGCCGTCGTTCGGATTCTAAAAAATCCATGACTTCAAAGGGCCTTTAAAAGTTAATTTTTTAGCTTTTTCTATGTCTCTCGCTGCCTCTCTCTCTCTTTCTCTGCCTCACACTCTATCTAGCGCACTCTAGCTGTCTACCACTCGAGGGCGCTCTCCCTCTCGATTTCTCGGCGTCTCTCTGTCTGTCTCTCTCTCGCTTTCTGCCTCTCTCTCTACCCACCTGTCCATCATATCCAGCATTCGCTCCATTATATCCACTCTGTCCTCCAGCATTCAGTCCATTATATCCATTGCCCTGGTTACCGTATCCCTCATTCCCCGCATTATATCCTCCCTGCGGGACACCCGGAGTACTGTATCCTTGATTTCCATTGTTATATCCACTCTGTCCCGGCAGGGGTGTACTGTAGCCCGGATTTCCGTCATTGTATCCTCCCGGATTGACGCCAGGGGTACTGTATCCTTGGTTGTTCGCGTTATATCCATTCTGGGCAGGCCCTGGGGTACTGTAGCCCTGGTTTCCTGTGTTGTAGCCACCGTTGTTTAGCGGGGATGGGGTACTGTAGCCTGAAAAATGGAAATTTTTGGGCAAGCTGGCAGAGATTATTTGAGACCTTTAAGCGATTTTTCGGAAGTAGAGGCAAACTAGCAGGGTATCATTGGGAATTTTGAAGGTCAGGGCAAGCTAGCAAAGACCATGTTTTGCTCTCCCATTAATGCACGTTGCTAAAATCCGACCCATCGACCGTAACCACACCATAATTGGCCGCATTGTATCCAGGTTGTCCAGGGCCCGGCGTCTGGCCGTAGTTTGGATTCTGTCCGTTGTAGGACCCGGCTGGGGTACTGTAGCCGGGGCTCGGCGTGGCTCCATTGATATTATTGTAGTTGTAGTCGCCTTGTGGGGAGCCGGAAGTGTATTGTGGCTGGAAAAGTCAATTTGTGGGGCAGTCTAGCAGGGATTATTTAGGAATTGGGTCTTGGGCATTATCGGGGGGGGGGGGGGCGCGGCTAACGTTTTCCGATAAGTTCAGAGATGCCTATAAACGTAATAGTAAATATTTTAATCAAGTTTTTATTAAAATTTAACGATATTTCAAGTAAAAAACGTTTAAAAAACATAAATTTTTACAAAATTTTTTTGCACGAAAAATCGATATTTTTGTATTTCTTAATCAAATCTGTAAAGGTTTGTAGGTGATCTCCCCCCCCCCCCCCCCCCCGATAATGCTTAAGAACCAAAAGCACATATATTTCGCAGGGCAAGCTAGGATAGATTCTTGAGGGATTTCTGGCTATACGGTATTTTTTTAGTTTCTCGCTAATTTCTGCACTAACTCTCACCTCATATGGCCTCGTAACTGGTCGTGGGGTTGTCGGTGTCGTTCCCTAAATCGTGCGCATGCTACCGTAGTCTGTAGTTTATCGTACCTGGGCGTAGATGGCATTCTGGTAGTTGACCTGGCCAGTTGGGATTGGGCCTGGAGCGCCTGAAAATGCCAGTTTTGTATTTTTTAAAGCTAGCTTTTCTAAATGGTACTGTCGCCATCCATTTAAAACTCAAAAATCTTATTTTTTTAAACATAGAATTTTATTTTTAATTACGTTTAAAACCTGTTTTCCTCACCATTCGAATTCCAAGCGGGCTGATTGAGTGTCCACTGCATACTCTGGACGCCATTTTGACAGCATGGGCTGAAATGGACGGCGGTTACGGTAGTTTAAAGGAGCGCTCAAGGCTTGGCTATGGATATGGACTTTGTCCATAGTCGTGACGTGTCTGTCCCTTTAAAGGGCTAAGCAAGACAGAAATCATTCACTTACCCGGTCGCCTGGGCCATCATTGATGCTGGAAGGCGATTCTGAGGGACGGGCAGAGTCAGGACGACTGACTGAAAAAGGAAGGGTAGGCTGGCAGAGCTTATTGGGGAATGTTTGAGCAATATTTTCGCGAGTCTGGGCGGGCTAGCGGCGATTCTTGAGGAATTTGGCGATTTTTGGCGATCTGGCAGAGGTTTTTAGGATTTTTAAGCGCTTTTTTCAAGGAAATTCAGGGCAAGCTAGCAGAGTTTATTTGAGATTTTTAAGCGATTTCCTTGCTGGATTTCTTGACCTTTCATCAATGCAGAAACTGAGACTTCCCAGCCCCTTTAAATTTGGCTCTGGGTAGTTAGCAGAGATCATTTAGTAAGACCGCCCTCCGAAAGCTAGTAAAGATCATTTGGGAAATCGCTAGTTTCGAATTTTCTCTGATATGTCTACCATTAATGCGCGGCAACCCAGACTTCCCGGGACCTTTAAATGAAGTTATGGGACTAGCAGAGGTTCTTTACGATGCTGGCAAGCTAGCAGCGATTATTTAGCAAAGAAAGCTAGCTATCAAGCTAGCTATCAGACTCATGAAAAGCTAGCAAAGATCATTGGGGAATCGGCTGATATAATTCTCTCCACGTACCTACCATTAATGCATCAACTCCCAGACTTCACAATCCCTTTAAAACGAACCTGTGGCGGGGCGAATTGTTGGCATCCTGTGCACGGACTCTGCGGGCAAACACCATTCAGAAGCTGAAAAAGCACGATTTATATCGATAAAATCATAGCCTATTGGTAAAGCCCTTGACACTTGAATCCAACTACCCGAGTTTAATTCTTTCCGCGGTTTTTCGGAGTTTTATTTTTTGCTTTTTGTTATTTGAACCTGTACCTCTTCCATTAAAATGGTAAATCGAGCCATAGTTCCAGAGCCAATTGGTAAAGCCCTCCACCTTATGGTCTAGCCACCCGGGTTCAATTCTTTCCGCCGTTTCACGGGGTCTACTTTTTGCGTTTCGCCCTTAAACATATACCTATGCCCTTAAAACGATAAAAAGGTCCATGGGATCCATAGCCTGTTGGTAAAGTTCTTGACCCCGGATCTGACTACCCGAGTTCAATCCCTCCCGCCGTCTTTCGTTTTTCATTTGTGTTTTGCAAATATACCTTAATATTGACGAGTATATTGCAGACGTTGATCAGATCCAACTCGGAGACCATAATATTTTATTGGAAGCCGCAGTTATATCCGCATCTTTCCGCCTGCTCTGAGCAACTGTCCACAGTAGCGCCACGGAATCGGGGGCCACTGCGAGGATACGGTAGGGTAGGTGCGGTTTAGTTGGATGGCTGGAGAAGGAGGATTTAGGGTGAGTGAGAGAGAGCACGAGAAATAGAGAAAAAAATGGAAATTTTATTTGGAAGGCGTACTAGCAACGATTCTTTAGGAATTCAGGAGATTTCAGCTATCAATCAAGGGGAAAGCTAGCAGAGGTTCAGCAGAAATTTTTGGAAATTAATGAACACGAAAAGGCAGGCTAGCAGAGTTTATTGAGGAATTCTCCAATTTTTTTTTCTGGATGGAAGGCAGGCTAGCGGAAATTCTTTGGGAATTTATGCTAATTTTTGCGTCGAGGGCAGGCTAGCAGAGATTCTTAGGAAATTTTAGACATGCAGTCGACACAAGAAGGTAGGCTAGCAGAGATCATTAAAGAATTTTCGAAATTTTTTGAGCCATCGGAGGGCAACTAGCAGAGATTCTTTGGGATTATTCTTGGCCGCTATTGACTTGCCAATCCCTTTAAAAACAGAACATAAAAAGTTGATATCGTCAAGTTGCATGGTGGGGGCTGATAATAATAGGCATACGAGGTGGGCGGCTGAGGGTTTCTCACGACTGGTTTTTTTTGGCATAGCTGAGATGCCTTGAGAACGAGTCGACCATAAAATTGTAATCCTCGCGGAATTCTTTCGTTTATCTCATTGGTATGAATAGGTATAATCGCTGGACCACAGGCAGGGGAGGCTAGCAGAGATCCTTGAGGAATTTGCCAAATTTTAGATTTTCGGAATTCAATTTTGAAAAGCAACTAGCGGAGATTCTTAGGGAATTCGGGAGGATTTTTGAGGCAACAGCCTGCCGCGAAGCTAGCAGGGAAAATATGCTATATCTTAAAGATACATGTAAGTTAGAAAAATGAGAAAAACTACGCCCGACTGCTTTCATTTGCCAACCCCTTTAAAAGCAATTTTCATCTTTTTTTGGAAAGCTTAAACTTTTACGATTCCTTCTCAGATATTAGCTACCCCTGAAATCCCTCCCAAGCAAAAAGCAAACAATTCAAAATCCCAGGAACCGAAACTTGACCTCCAGATCAAGAGACTAGCATCCTACCGCCTGAGCTATACCCGAAAACGGCTAAAATCCTCCTAATTAAAAGGATTTCACTGCAGACCTTTGGAAAGCTGCCAATTCGACCGGGAAACCGCGTAGGGGGTGAAATTAAAGGGGTGGGAAAGGGAAGTGAGGGGAAGGAGGGAGGGGTGTGAATGGCTCAGGCGGACGGGCGGGAAGAAGATGATCTTGTGGACAATCAAATGGAGGATGGGGGAGGGAAGAGGGTTTTTGAAGCCGTGGAATCGGAGGGCACTCCCTTTAGTAGAAAACGAGAGATATGGAGGGGGAACGTCTTCTTTTACGCAGAATTTGGAGTCAGAATCGCGAATCCTCTTCTGAATCAGATCCGGGTCTCTTACTTTCTCTCTTTCTCTCTCTTTCTCTCTTTCGCTCGCTCTCTCTCTCTCTCTCTCTCTTCATCTATAGCCGTGTCCAGTTGATGACCAATTCCCACGCTCCGCTATTTGCCCCCTGGCTATAGGAGCATCCCGGAAATGGGGCGGATTTTTGAGGTCCGGATCGGATCGGAGGTGGGAAAATGGATTTGGATGAGCCGATTTTAAAGGACCATTGGAAGCAGAAATCTCTGGACTTAAAGGGACGTTGAAGGCAGAGATCGCTGGCTCTAAAGGCAATGAGAAGGCGTCCACCTTTGGATATTAAAGCCATTCAGACAAAGTTAGCTAATTAAATACACCGTAAATGCGAAAATCCACGGAATATCCAATTTTAAAGGACCATTGAAGGCAGAAAACTGTCGATTTTAAAGGGATCTTGAAGGGAAGTTCCAAAAGAATCACTGCTAGCCTTCCTCTAGAGCCCTTCTTTCCTAAAGGAACATTGAAGGCAAATTTTGCAATGAAGTAGACAAAAATGAGACTTTAAAGGGCCATTAAAGTAAAAAATAAAGGCAAATCTCGAAAATGAATTAAAAAAGATCAATAATCGATTGATGCCACTTTTTTGCGAAGGTGTGATATGCCAATAGCGGGGGGGATTGGGTAAGAGAAGAGAGGGAGAGAAGGGGGATAAGCTGTCCGATTCGAAGACGTGTCCCCTCCCTCCGCCCGATGGGTTGATCGGGCCGGAACTGACGTGCACACACGTCCGATTCCACCATCACACCCATCCCCCCACGTGTGAGATGGTCCTATCTGATGGCAGATTGGCTTGAATCGCGTGGCAACGGGCGTTTAAAGGGACCGGCAAGTCAAAAAAGTCGAAGTTTTTTAAAGGGACTAGAAACGCAAAAAAAATCGGCTAAAAATTGGGTTAGGTCATTTAAGCCCGAGATTCCAAGCTAGGGCAGTTCTTTTGGGGTCGTCTTAAAGGGCCCTTGAAGTGAGAGATGACAAGCTAGCAGGGAACTTTTAGGAGCGTTTTAAGGGACCGCTGAAGGCAACGGAAGGCGGGCTGGCAGGGATCTTTTAGGAACTTTTTAAAGGGCCATTGTAGGCAAGAGAAGGCAGACTAGCAGAGATCTTTGAGGAGCATCTTAAAGGGCGATTGAAGACATGATAAGGCAAACTAGCAGCTATCATTTAGGAGCGTTTTAAAGGAACGCTGACGCGAGAGAGCGACAGAGCAAGCTAGCAGCGATCTTTTAGGAAGGTTTTAAAGGGACATTGAAGCGAGATAGGACTGGCTAGCAGGGATGGGTTTGGAGCTTGTTAAAGGACCATTGAAGGCAAGGGAAGGCATGCTAGCAGAGGACTTTTAGGAGCGTTTTAAAGGGGCATTGAAGCAAGAGAGAGAGAGAGAGAGAGAGGAGAGAGAGAGAGAGAGAGATTGCAGAAATCCTTTCAGAGCGCTTTTAGAGGTCCATCGAAGCGACAGATAACCAGCTAGCAAAGGTCTTTGCTGGAAAGGAAGAAAGAAAAATTACAGTAATACGTCCATAGCCCATTTCCGGAAAAGCTAGACGCAACGTAGTGAATTCCTTATAAGGCGCCCCCTCCGCCCCGGCCCGGCTTTTTCCATTGAAACGCCCCGGCTGGCCATTATTTGTTGGTACACAATCACGACTTTGTAGTACTCCTTACACCTACTGACACCCACCTCAGGTTTTTCTGCCCCCCCGGATTCTGTATTTGCAATTGGTGGGGGGGGCACCGGCTGGCTGGGTCCCAATATTTGGGCCCTTTTTGCCATGCCCCCACCCGTTTTGTTGATCCCCCACTTAACCACACCACACTCCCCCCTCGACAGTCGGCTTTTGATAGGGTCAAACACTTGACTGAACCCCGGCCGGAAAATGGCAAAAATGGTTTAAAATTATACAGTAATCAAAAAACAAAAATTTCCGTGCCCGGGATTCGAACCCTGGACCCAAAATCGGCGGCCCAACGCGCTAACCACTTGACCATAGGAAAAACGCAAAAATAGTTTGAAAAGGGTTTATCCAAAAAGCAAAAAATTCCGCACCTGGGCCTCGAACCCTTGACCCTTGGCTCGATAGTCTAGTGCCCTAGCCATTTCACCGTCTGAAAATTGGCGAAAATTAGTCGAAAAATTATTCAAATTCAAAACAGCAAACTTCGCGCTGCATGGGATCCGAACCCTTGGCCCCGGGGCTTCATAGACAAAGACACTAACCACTTGACCACGCGGATTTTTTAAAATTGAATTTTAATCGTTTTCAGTGTTTTAAGCCATTTTTCTTCCTATTTTTTTGTCTACTCGGACTCAAATATCGCCCTCAATGCCGAGCACCAACAATCCAAAGTGGTAATCCGAGACACCCGGTTCCAGTTGGCAAATATTTGTCGCGGGGATGAGGATAACCTTTTCGGCTCTTTTTATGGGCCGGCGTCAACCTATCAAGAGCTCAAAATTCCACCTTGACTTCCTGGTGTCTTTAAAGTGATGGTATCCAGAGGGGCAGACGAGCAGAGGCAATTTGGGAAGCGGAAAACCGAAAACGATCAGCTTGCAAAGGGATAGTGAAGTCAAAAACGTCCAAAAGCCATAAACTTTTATAGATTTGGGGTAATTTTGGGGTTTTGTTAAGATGGCCTTGTTTTAAAGGGATTGGCGCGGCATAAATCGTGATAAAAGTTTATGCAAATTAGGTATTTTTGGGTAGCCGTTTTAAAGGGGTTAGCAAGGGTGTGTCGATGGATTTAAATAAATTTTTGAAAGCAAATGGTTTACGAAAATGTTGCCCATATTTTTTAAAGGAATTGGCAAGGCATAAATTGAAATTGATAGTATAATAGAAATTTGCATTTTTTAATGTGGTATTTTTAATGCGAAAAATAACGGTGAATGTAGTTTTTCAAGATTTCACCGATTCAAGGGATTGGAAAGTAAAAAAAATCGCCATGGAGGCTATGAAAATTAGGGATTTTTGCGCTGGCGATTTTAAAGGGTTTGGCAAGTCATAAGTAATTTTAAATGGGCTAAAAAATCAAATGTTAATTTTTAAACATAATTAAAATTTTACAATTCTTTTTTTATGCCAATTTTTTCCATAAAGATAAAAAGTCGTACAGCCACGGGGGGTGTGAATGGCCAATGGCCAATGGCTGAAGAGGGGGGGGGGAGTGGAATGGTGCGCGTGTGTGTGGATGGAGATGTATTTGTTTGCCCGAGGCTTCTTCTTCTTCCTTTCATCTCTTCTCTTCTCTATTTTCTTTCCGCTTCTTCCTCTCCTTTTTTGAAAGCCGATCCACCCCATTTTATTCACTTTTCGAGAGGGGAGGAGAGCTATTGCCCACAGACGAACATCCGCCGCGTGTACGACCCACGGAAACGGAATCGAGATATAGGAATTCCGGGGCCGGGGCAGGCTGGCGGGGATTCTTTGGGAAATTCGGAGAGTTTTAGAGGAGGCTAGCTTAGGCTTAGGTTCGGGTTCGGCTTAGCCTGGGCTTAGGCTTGGCATAGACTTAGCTTGGGCTTGAAGCTGGGCCTAGGTTTAGGCTTACTTAGGCTTAGGCTTGGCTTAGGCTTCGGCTTAGGCTTCGCTTGGGCTTGGGTCTAGGTTAGTGATGGTATTATTCAAATCTCAAATCTAATTTGCATCCGCCTAATCAAATCTGTCGCTTTGATTTGAATAAGGTTTCAGCACTTCAAATCAAATCGATTTGATTTGGACTTTCGAGGATTGAGTTCAAATCTGAAGATTTGAACGAGGATTTGAAAGGAGTCGAAAAAATCAATAGCCGATTACGCGGATGCTAATTTTATGATGGCATGCATAATCAAGGTAATTTCCGGTTCGCACCAGCTCGGCCATAGCGATTTTGTTGTGTTTTGCATGCCGGCATCTCCATAAGATTTGATTAAGGACCGGAAGCTTAATCAAATCCTCGAGATTTGGTTTGAACTCGTCCATGGGATTTCAAATCAAATCCGCCGATTTGAAATTGAAATTTTTGCCTTCAAATATTCAGATTTGAGCTCTCAGATTTGACTCAAGATTTGATTTGAATAACCCCATTACTAGTCTAGTTTAGGTTAGGCTTAGGCTTAGGCTTGGGCTTGGAGTTAGGCCTATGTTTAGACTTAGGTTTAGGCGCAAGCATAGCTGAGGCTTAGGCTTGGCTTTGGCTTGAAGTTAGGCTTAGGCTTACGCTTCCTTCAAAAAATCAAAAACTGGCAAAATCCAATTAAAAATATCTTTTTTTATCAAAAAATCCGTCCGATCATTTTTCCCGCCAAGAAGATCCAATTCCATTTTTCCCGATTTTCAATTAAAAAAAACGGGACACCCACCTGTAATAGTAAGCCGACCAGGAAAACACGGCCATTTCGGGTGCCCATTTCGCTCGCCTTTCCGGTGGGGGACCCTGAAAAAGCAATTTTCGGAGAAAAAATAAATCGAAAGCGGTGAA
Source organism: Mesorhabditis spiculigera (assembly GCA_958295435.1). NCBI lineage: Eukaryota > Metazoa > Nematoda > Chromadorea > Rhabditida > Rhabditidae > Mesorhabditis > Mesorhabditis spiculigera. The sequence goes on from CATQJA010000864.1 coordinate 20,078, forward strand.
AATGAGAATAATAAGCATTGTGAAAGATATTTGGCAATTGGCAAAAAATTTGTCGATACCGGGAGTCGAACCTGGGTCGTCTGGGCGTCAGGCCTAACCAATTGGCCAAGCTGACACATTTTTAGATAAAGGTTAACCAACCATTTTCGGTTTTTGGATGAAAATGAGCACGAATGTGGTGATTTTGAAGGGCTTCTGGCGGTTTATAGATATTTTAAAGGATAGGCAAGGTAAAAACAGAGATATACTGGAAATCCATGGGAATTACTTGTCAATCCCTTTAATACAGTAAATTAGCATGAAACCAATGGATGAATTCTTAAGCGCTTCTCGCCGCTTCACAGTCCCTTTAAAATCCGTAAACCGACTGTCAAGAAAAGAAGAACACAGTGTGGCAGATGCCGTGGTTGTGGCTGCCATTGTTAGCTAGGGTATTAGAGGGGGCGGGTGTGTGTATCTTTGCATTCTCTCTCTCTCTCTCTCTCTCTCTCTCTCTTTCTCTGTCTGCTACCTGGGGGGTCGGAGGGCCCTTCGGCAAACGGGACGCAAACAGACAAACAGACAAAACGATAGAAAGAGAGAGAGAGAGAGAGAGAGAGCGAGAGAGAGAGAGAGAGAGATTGAGAAAGATATAGACAGATACTCTTGAAATAACCGGTGGAGTCTTGCTATTATTCACGCAGAATCAAACAGATAGCCACTAAATAGAGATGTGTAATTATTTTTTCGATGACGACGGCGTGACGTCTAAGCCTAAGCCTAAACCCAAGACTAAGCCCAAGCCAAGGCAAGCCAAGCCTAATCTTTACCCACCCTCTCCGAATTTTCACGAAATTTGACACCCGAACCGCCATCGTCAGCGTGGCAAATTCGGGGGGAACGCCCTGCTATGCCCTGGGCGTGAAATGGCCTCTCCCATTTCCTGATCCCTTCTGTCCTTTGGCTTACTGGTTAAGTTCTCGCTTCATACGCACACTACCCAGGTTCGAATCCAACCCGCCGCAACGCTTTTTGCTTTTTGGCCAATAGCGACTGTAAGGTGTTTAAAGACGCCTCGCAAAATTTTGGGGCTCAATAACCATAGCTGGCGATTCAAAGGAACGCATTGAAGTCATATTTACCCAGGGTGCAGCGGCCTGCTGAAATGTTCATGGTCTTTACTGTCACCTGAACTTTACCGTAACATTTGTTAGGCGGCGGTTGGCACCTAGGGGATTAATAGAGGGAAAAAGAGAGAGAGAGAGAGATACAGAGAGCGAGAGAGAGAGAGAGAGAAAGAGAGAGAGAGAGAACGAGAGAGAGAGAGAGACGCTAAGACCGGTCCTCGAGAAGGTGAAAGAAACGGACACGAAGCGAGGGGGGAAATGAAACGGACAGAACGCACGATTAAGCCACTCGCGGGCCCTAATCAGGCCCCAAAAAACATCGATGGAATTCGTATTTCCTTGTCCTTATATAGAATCTGGAGCAAGCTAGCGGTAGTTTTTGAGGAATATTACGGCGGAATCGAGCTTCTACTTTGTAATCAACAACTTTTCAGCTTCGGCAATACCTGGTGGGCCGGAAAGCCTCGTTGGATGTCCGGACTTTGCTCCTTTTTGGCTCGCAGGTAAGAGAGTAAGAGTTTTAGGCATCTTACAACTTAAAAATTGAATTAAATATTATTTGAAATATTTAAAAATACTATTAGAAATTTTTGACGTCGCAGAAATTCAACTACTTTTATTTTTTATTGCAAAAGTTTAGTGGTGGTGACTTTAGAAAACGGGTTAAAACGGACAGCAAATTTTTTTTAAAACGCTATTTTTTGATTTTTACTGATTTGGGATCTAAAAGTTGGTTTTCGTCATTTTCGCAACCTTCCAAGTTCCTTTAAAAGCGCATAATTCAGGTAGCCTCTGCCCTGGAATACCTCCACGGTCAACAATTCGTCCATCGTGACGTAGCGGCGCGGAATGTGCTCGTATTTGGGCCCCAGCTGGTGAAACTTTCTGATTTTGGTCTTTCTCGAGCATTGGATTACGATGCCGTTTATACAGGTACTGTAGTTTATAGCGTTTTAAAGGATCTAGAAAACAACTAGATTTATGGAATTTTTAGAAAAAATTTAGATTTTATGGTTTGCGCGGGATTTGCCGGGCCGCGACACGCAACGCGCAACTCTCCTTACGTGATCGATTAAGAGAGCTTTAGGTGTCCAAAGGCTTAAGCGTTGTGTCGCGGCGCGGCTAAATCCATAAACTTGCCTTTCTCGTCCCTTCAAAGGGTAAATCTAATTTTTCAGCCTCTCGCAGCAAATTACCAATCAGGTGGATGGCCCCGGAATCGATCAATTTCCGTGAATTCTCGATGGCGAGTGATGTATGGATGTTTGGTGTATGCTGTTGGGAAATTATGTCATGGGGACAGAAACCATGGACTACCGTATCTAATGCTGATGTTATTGGTAATTTATTATTTAAGGAATTCATAGCTAACAAACAGCCTATTATGCCTTGACAGTCCCTTTAAAACGGTTTTTAGGCGAGATTGAGGCCGGAAAACGACCGCCGTGTCCGGAAGCCTGCCCACCAGCGCTTTATGGGTATCTGGAAAAGCATATCTGGGCTCAACAACCCCCGAAAAGACCGTTGATGAATGAGGTACGTCTTTGGGGAAAAAAGCAAAAAATAAGCCGCGCAGGGTGGCTTGCGAGCATTGAGCATGAGCTCAACCAAAAACTACTCTTTTCCAGGTCAGCCAAATTCTGCGCGACGTCCTGGAGCAGTTGAAACGGCGCGTCCATCCTGAACAGATTCGCGTCGTTCGCCCGATTCAGGTTTGTGAACTTTTATATACAAAAATTATAGCTAAAAACCTTTAGAATATCCCAGTGATCCGAACGAACATCGAGTGCTTGCCGAACTTGACGTTGTGGCGAACGTTGGAGGAGCAGAGGAGGCAGATGGAGGAGGATGAGAAATGGTTGCAACAACTTGAGACTCAAGATGGAGAAGGAGATGGGGCTCAGGCAAGAAGGCTTAGCTTAGGCTTTGGCTTTGGCTTAGGCTGAGGTCTAGGCCTCGGCTTAGCTTAGGCTTAGGTTTCAATAATTCCGTAGTCGGAGTAGCAGACAATCCACTAAAGTCATTGCTAGTTTGCCTGAAAAGACGACCCGACTGGTGTCACCATCCCTTTAAACCCCCGATTCCAGACTACCCCTCTTGGTGACGATGATGAAAATCTAAACCGTGTCCTGCGCTCCCTTGCCCTCGATGAAGAAACCCCAAATGGAAATATACCACCTATTCATAATGTGGTAAGCCTAAAAATTTGGATACGGTAGCTGGGACTCACTTTAGAGCGCCAGCCAACTGAATTGTGTCCGAAGGGCCGCGGAGTCGATTGCAGAGAATGTTGGAAAACTAGAGAATACGTACAGCCAGCAAATGAAACATGAGGATTTTGTGCATGGCATAAAGGTAGCGGCTAAGGGATGAAATTGCTACAGTAAGATTTTTAGGAGATCACCACCAGGCTGCGGGAGATGTTCAGCGAGGCCGCGCCGTTGGTGGTTGATTGTGCGGTTGAGAGGCAACATGAGGTGGGGAAAGGGCGAGAGAGAGTAAGAGAGATAGCGAGAGAACGAGAGAGAGGGAGAGAGAGTGAGAGATAGAGATTCCATCCTTGCCATTCCCTTTAATCCTCCTAAAAACCCAATGCCCTATTTCCTCAAAACCCCCTATTTTCAGATGGAAAAATGCGAAGCTTTAATCGGCAACGACATGCGGCAGATGAGCAAGGCTATGCAGGCCCTGGCTGAGAATTTACCCTCCGTGGTACTGTAATACCTTTTAAAGGGCCTTATAAGTCATAATTTCATAAAGAAGGACTTGCCTCAGTTTCTACCCCAAAAAGCAAAAAATTCCGCACCGGCGGGGGTCGAACCCGGGTCGTGTGCCCGGGAGGCTAGCGCCCTACCAATGCACTAAAGTGTAAAATCGTCGAAACAATTTCAGTGTTTTCTAGTGAGCAGTTTCAGGCGTACAACGCACACCGCCGCGACGTCGTCCGCATCGCGCGGGATTTGTCGTCGAATTGTCGGGATTTTGTCGACCTGCTGACCCGACGCCACCATACCGTACCCAGCCCGGCTGCCGCTCAATTAACGGATTGCTAGTGATGCTGTAGTGGATTACGGTAGCATAATGCGGTATTACTGTAGTATTTTCTAACCTTTAAATTATTAATTATAGCCGTAAAAACGTGTAGTTTGTAGCGCATCGTATTTTTTTGCTTTAATTGACGGGTGAAGCCAGGCGAGTCCCAAATTTCCCCCAAACAGCCAAGATGTCGTTTTTTATTTGTATTTTGTTTGGATATTTGCATAAATTGATGAATTGATAAATTTTGGCTAAATCTGTTCATTTTACTGCATACAACTGGAATGACTGGCCGTGTATTGACCACTACTGGGTGAGTCAATGTTAAAAGAACACTACTGAAACTATAAAATCTCGTTAACAATACGAAAATACTAATTCGAAAATGGTAATCCGTTAAAATACGAAAAATCTAATAAAAACTATGCTAAAAATTAGAAAGAAGCTATTCTGAATCTCTGTTTATGTTTTAATATAATTAGCCTTATTTTAAGTTTAAATAGAACGTTGTAAAATTAATTAATTTTATTTTGTACGCATTGTAAACCTAAATTCCTCGGAGTCAAAATCAACTTTTCACTGCCAAAGCGCCTTTGGACGAGCGGTAACACGGGGGGCGGAAGAGGATGTTTTTCTGGCGCTCCCGATCCCCGTTCCCGAATGCGCCTTGGTCTAGTGGCTAGCGCGGCTGGCTCTCAATTTTGGGGCCAATGGTTCGAACCCCGCCCGCGGCGTGCTTTTTGCTTTTTGCATCAAACAATCGTAGGGTGATACCGTATACCTTCGAGGTCTAGAATCGCCGAAATTCCATTGTTTTCCACCCAATTCCTTCATTTTCCGGGCCTAATTCCCGCCCTGCTGGGGCTTCTCCCATTTCGGTGTTCGTCGGTCAATTTCCGTCTCGTTTTCCGCCCCTCTCCAATTCCCCCCATATTTTCCATGCCCTCTCCGTCAATAATTCTGGCTGTGTGGGTGTTGTTTGCCATTGGCTGAGGTGTGCTGTCTGCCGGGGGTTGTTTGTCTGTGTCTTGTGTCTCTGTGTCTATCTGTCTGTCTGTCTCTCTGTCCATCCATATGTCGCTTCAACGTCTAGCCCAAACAACCCCGGCCATCGCATTTTTTCACGTTTTTCCACGTCGAAAATTAGCCGGATTTTGGAAATTTTAGAAAATTTGCAAAAAACCTCATTTTCAAGAGATTTTAATCGCTTAAATTGTAAAAAAAGCCTAGAAAATGACGAATCGAAGCATATCTAATCCTCAAGAATCTCTGCTAGCTGCCTGTTTATCGTCAACGTCTTGTAAAGCGGTTCTTTGCTGTTATCGGGGGGGGCGGGCTTAGCCGAAAAACCAATTTTTATTGTCGGCATATCCGTTAATAAGATGGAATATATTTTTATAGTAGTGTTAGCCGTTTTTGGTTGCTAGAAAGCTAGAAAAAGGTATTAAATGTTGAAAATACGAAATTTTGGAAATGTTTGTCGTTTTTCTTACTTTTATCAAAAAGTCGAAATTTTCCATCATTTTTGCATTTTTTTTATGTGCTTTTATGTCGAAAAGTGTGTAAAGTGCTGGAAATTTTGGGGGGTGTACGGATTCCTGAGGAAAAAGCCCCCAAAAAAGCCAAGTACCGGTCCCCGGAGAATTTAAAAACGTTCTAAAAAATCAGACAGGTGAACAGCAAATCATGCCAAATGATCTCTGCTAGTCCCCCTCCAAAATCGTTGATT
>CATQJA010000866.1:0-18865 GCA_958295435.1 Mesorhabditis spiculigera
CAAGGTACATGGTCAAGTCGTTCACTGCGCGGGCGGCTTAAGTTCCCTCGAAGACGGCCAGATGGCCCAATGCGCCCAAATCCTTATCATGGACACTGGAGACGCAGCGAACGAACTGGCCGGTCGCCAAATAAATCGCAAATGTGAACGAGAAATTTTCATCGAGTTACATGATTTGCTAAACAGGGTCAATCCTTTCGCACGTGCCTTTAAAATGATGCAAGAAGTCTATCAACAAGAAGAACAGAATGCGCAAACAAATGGACGAGAAATGCAAGCCGTGAAAATGGTATTTGCGCAGACGAACCATGACGATCTGAGAAGGTACAACGCCGCCACGGCAAACGAGGTTGCCGCAATTTACGTTGGAAACGATGAAGAAATTCCAGGAAGGCGCCTGTTGGTGGTTCATGATCGCCAGCAGGGGCTTCGTAACATCAGTTACCTGGATAAAAACTGTGACCCGATGTGCTATCCACTTCTCTTGCCAAGGGGAGATTTTGGCTGGCATCCGGCACTAGACCGCGTGCAACCTGATGATCGGGGGCATACACGAGTCACTCAAATGGACTTTTATGCCTATCACGTATTCAAACGCCCAAACGTTCCATTCAACCCGTTGCATCATTCATGCAAATTGTTTCAGCAATGGTTAGTGGACAGTTGGATTAAAATCGAGCAAAACCGCTTGGATTTTCTAAAGAAAGGACAAAAACCACTGCGACTTGATACGTTGCAAGGCTTACGTGACCATCAGAATGACCCAAACGCTGCAGGACCATCTTTGCCAAAAGATCATCCTCTCGGCAAAGCACCAAGGCTCCCCTCGGAACAAGTCGGAGGGCTATAAGGATGCGTTGGCTATCATGCAACGCTACGGAAAACCTGACCTTTTCCTAACTTTTACGGCGAATCCAGGTTGGATCGAGATCACGAGAGAATTGAGCCAGGACAGACCGCAATGGACCGACCAGATTTGGTTGGCCGCGTGTTTTATTTGAAAATGGATCAATTGGACGATGAACTAAATAACAAACATATTCTCGGACAATTGATGGCTCACGTAAGCGTCATAGAGTTCCAAAAGCGCGGACTACCACATCGGCACATGCTACTATGGCTCACGCCCCACTGGAAACTCCGTACCGCCGGAGACGTCAACCACCTGATAACAGCCGAACTTCCTGAAGATCCGACAAGGTGACTAGGCGCAATTGTCACCAAATGCATGATGGCAGGGCCTCTGGTTTGGCAAACCCTGACTCTCCGTGCATGAAAGACGGCGAATGCTCGAAAGGTTTTCCCAAGCAGTACCAGAATGACACGGTCATCAGTAACGACAGTTACCCCAAATATCGCCGTCGAATTGACGGCCGCACGGTCATGAACGGAGGCGTCCAGCTTGACAACCGGCATGTTGTACCTTACAACCCGCAATTCTTGCTACGCTTTGAGGCACATATCAATTCTGAAGTCTGCGCATGGTTCAACGTGGCTGAGGCACCTATTCAGCCACATCGGCAAAGGGACCGACCGAGCTAGAGTCTGTCTCCAGATGGGAGTGAACGGCCTGAACCAAAATGGAAATCCCAACAACCCTTGCTGATGCAAACCAGTGGTCGACAGAGATCGGCGCAGTTCATCGATGCCTGCTTTGTCGGGCCCAACGAAGCAGTCCACCATACGTTGGGGATGAAAATGGACAAAAAGAGCGATGTAGTGATCTCAATTGATCGTCTACATCTTTCGAAGATTACTTTCAACCGATCGCGTTTACGATGTGGAATCGTGCGAACGATGCGCTGGTTAATGCCGAACTGAAAGATACGACCCTGACAGCTTGGTTTGACAAGAACAAACAAATTCGTGGAAATGGAGGAAGAACTTGGTGCTTTGCCAGCGGGTATCCTTTGACACTCGAACCATTTACTACGTCGAAACGCCTGAATTCTATACCTTCCCGCCATCGAGCAAAAAATGGATTCAGAGGACGCGCGTGACTGAACGCACCATCGGACGCATTCACAACGTCTCGCCCAAAGACCACGAAGCTTTACGCATTGCGATAGCTACTACTTTTTCAACAAAGGCATCGAAAGCCGGAAGACATGCGCACGATTAACGGTGTTGTCCAATTAACTTGCGTGGAGGCAGCCCCGGCAGCCGGGTACCTTCAGGACGATGGTCATAACCGACGCTCAATGCAAGAAGCCGCAAACCACCAAATGCCCGACCAACTCCGCAGCTTTTTCGCTATGCTTTTGGTATACTGCGAAATGTCTGACGCAGTAGTTTTTTCGAACGAATTCAAAGACGACCTAATGGGCTGTGATTACGTCCACCACGCTACCACCCAACGTATGCGAATCCAAAGCCTTATTGGGACCTTGGCGACAAGCCACCTTTCCAAGGTCTTGACATTAACAAGGTTCTTGGCCTAAACATTCCACAAATCAACGGACACGATGCACCAATTGACACAGAAGCTCATCGGCTTGCCGGAGAAGCAAAATACCGCACGGCTGAATGCAGAACAGAAGAAGTAGTTAAGGCTGTACTTGAAGCCATTGAAAATCCACGAGGCCAATGTTACTTCATTGACGGCCCAGGTGGAAGTGGAAAGACTTTTGTATACACATGCATCAACCATCTTGCAACCTCCAAAGGCAAAAAAGTGGACTGTGTCGCATGGACCGGAATTGCTGCAAATTTGATCCCAGGGAAGGACAGTCAATGCAACATTCAAATTGAATATCAAGCAGGATAATAAGATCAGCACCATGAAGCGACAATCAAAGGAAGCCCGCCTCCTGGCGGAAACGGATGTTCATTTGGGATGAAGCACCAATGGCTCCAAGTCATGCACTGGAGGCAGTTGATGCTCTCCTGAAAGACATCATGCAAAATGACCTACGATTCGGTGGAAAGATCTTCCTCCTTGGAGGGGATTTCCGCCAAGTCCTACCAGTTGTCGAACGTGGCGGTCGAGGTGATCAGGTGGCTGTTTGCCTCCGCCGATCCACAATTTGGCCAGAATTCGTACTATTCACCTTGACCCATAATATGAGAGTCCAAGGGGATGATAACGACTGGAAAGAATGGGTTCTAAAAGTCGGTAACGACGAAATCCCAAAAGATGCCGATCAGAACATTGAAGTACTCCCAGAAATCCGCAGCAACGGTGACTTGGTCGACGAAATCTTTGGACCAATCATCAGAAATGGTGGCGAATTAGCAGATGCTGCCATTTTATGCCCGAAAAATCAGCAAGCCCTGGAGACCAACAACAATGTGCTAGAAATGCTTCCCGGCGACCTCCAACTAGCCAGAAGCATTGATGAGGCCATCACCACTGATCCGCGAGACTCTTACCACTTCACCACCGAACTTATGAACTCAATGACCCCGACAGGCCTCCCGCCTCACGAGTTATTTTTGAAAATTGGAGCCATTGTCATGCTACTGCGAAATTTGGACGTGCAAAATGGACTATGCAACGGCACTCGCCTAATCATTGAACAGATTCAAACCCGGGTCCTGCTTTGCCGTTCGCAACGGGTTCCCGCAAAGGAAAACAAGTCTTGATCCCTCGAATTGACCGTCAGTACGAAAAAAACCTCCCCTTCACACTGAAACGACGCCAATTTCCCATCAGGCTTAGTTTCGCCATGACCATCAACAAAAGTCAGGGGCAGTCTTTCGATCGGGTGGGTCGACCTGAGCACCCCGATCTTCTCGCATGGGCAAGCCTACGTGGCAATTTCGCGCTGCAAGTCCCGCGACGGGGTCCGGATTTTGACGGCCAACAACAAGATGGCCAACGTCGTGTACCGGGAAGTCCTCGCGGATTAGCCCGGCTTTTCGCTCCGGCCCTGTTGGCTTCTCCCTAATGCCAACTGATAGGCACCGCCAATCCCCAGGGTAGTGTTTCGCAAGTTGTTCTGATCGTCTCTCTTTAGAAGCGCCTCTCATCACATCGCTCTCTTCCCACTCACCCTGAGAAGCTCCCGCCAAGCCGCCCGCCCAGCCACCCGATCGTCTACTTGCCCCTGATCACCAACTATTAACTTACGCTATCTGCTGCTGCTTTCCGTCCTTCCGCCTTATTTACTTTCCCTCTTTCGATAAATATTGTGTTTGTACTCAATCACTGCACATTGAATTTCAAAAGGTCTCGGTTTCCAATGGCCACGCTCACATGCGAGCTAGACGGGGCCAGGGTTGATTCGGCGGCTTAGCCGAATCAACCCTTATAAAAAAATAGTGTCTGTGTGTGTGTGTGTGTATGACACTTTGCATGCAACTTCCGTCAGCGTGTCCGGAGGATATCTCAAGAGGGGATGGGTTTAAGGAGTTGTTTGATACGTCATTCGATGCGTAATGGACTGACGATGACTGCACACATATCATATTTTGTAAAATATGTTGTTTTCGACATTAAAATTAAGTTTTTCGTAAAAAATCGGCCACCCACTTTGTTAGGAGAAAATTAGCATACGCCGGAAATTGCAGTAGCCTATATAAAGGCCCAAAGGGAGCGTTTTTCATTTTTTTTCATCGTGATTGAGGCACAATTATGCAAAATAAAGAACATCATAAGATTAGACGGTGACCAGGGTTGAAAAGTCGCGAAGCGGCTTTTTCAACCCTGGTAACCCCTTAAAAATTGTCGTCAGGTGTACATCAACGGTCTGAAGGAAATCATCCACGCGATGGACGATGAGGATGAGCTGAGTTTGCATCTAAACCGCATCGCTCGTGCTCATATCAAGTGGAGCGTACAAATAAACCACGTTGCCGTAAGGGATTTTCCTAAATTTATCATTTTTTTGGTAAGTACTTTGTATCTCTTCGTAGTTTATGTCCGGGTTGTTTACTAAACAATTTCATAACCCATTTCAGGACATGATCGATCCACTCCTGGACACGATTCGATATTGCACCGGCAAATTAGACCGGGAGACTGCGGAGGCTTGGACGACACTCTATGACGTGATTGCAAACCTGATTGAGATATTTCGGGATCGAAATAAGGCCGATATGGCGAGGGAGGAACTGCATCGCAACATGAATTATCCACGTCAGCATACTAGCAAATTTTGATGAAAGACCGTATAATAGTGAGTTTCTAGTTGATACGATTTATGAACTTTCCCCAATTTTCGCCAACATATCGACATTTCAAAATGTTTCTGAGTTTTGTATTCATTTTAAATTCATTGGTATTTTGTTAAATTTGTATTAGTATTTCACGCTCTTAGTAATGGATCAAATTATCTCGGCTAATCCGCCATTTGAATGCTTTGCGTTTTCGGCTTTTTTCAACAATAAAATACAAATACAAAATTGAGGCTTTAAAAACCCTTTCTAATATATTCTCAAAGAGATATTTATAACCTTATCAGTTTTACCTGTTTAATAAAAACATGCAAAGACACGCACGGGCAAGATTCGCATGTTTTCCTTACCTGTCATCATCGAGTTTCCGGTTGTGCTGTATAGCCCTTTAATGGATTTATTACTTCCAGTACCTAAAAAACAGCTCCGCAATCTGTTTTTAACCACTTGACGAAAATAGGCCGGATGTGAGGATTGCACCACGGTGCAAAAGACGTGGATTGGGGAGCAAGAGGAGGAGCCATCGGATGAGGTGGAGGATTTCATCGGCGCGTCATTTCAAGAACAACCAGTTTTTTTTTACTATCCACTTCTGCTTTGTAGCGATGTATCGGCAGATGCTTCAAGAGCTTCGCGACGCCAAGCTGTTGGCTTCAGAAACTGAAGTCAAGCGGGTAGATGCTACTTTCATTGCGAAGAAACCAGTCTCTGCTACGGAAGCCCCGGAAAATACGCCTGATTCTGATGATGAGGAGCCAAAAGTAAAGCCGTTGAAGCCGATGCTACGTATTGATTCTAAGTAGGCTTAACTTGGGATTATTCAGATGCTTAGAAGCTTGGATTTTTGTTCGTATCTCTTAATTACTATCGATAATTAGGGTTCTAAGAACCTTAGCATTACGTCCTCTTTTTATCCCCATTGTTCAGGTCCGAGCTGAAGCTCCTTCGCTCAAACTCCATCAAATCCGAACGTCACGGTACAGGGTGGCCCAAAAAAAACAACAGGTTTGGGCGCGTTTATCTCGAGAACCTTAACGAATCCATGGTGGGTTGATGGCTGAAAACCATTTTCTCGGCCTGGAAAAGAAATTAAACACAACTTGATTTTTTCGATTTTTGGCGACGTATCAATACAAATGACACCCGAAAACTGTGCGTTCGGGGAAGTTTAATTTGTATTTTTCTCAGCCACCTGTGGCAGGGGATTTCTAATTTTTGCTGTGTAAAATCTTGTAGGCATTAGATAGATACATGCAAAATTTTGGAATTTTTGAAGGTCAGGTCTGAAAGTTGAAAGACCTGAAAGACCTGAACAATGGGGATAAAAAGAGGACGTAATGCTAAGGTTCTTAGAACCCTAATTATCGATAGTAATTAAGAGATACGAACAAAAATCCAAGCTTCTAAGCATCTGAATAATCCCAAGTTAAGCCTACTTAGAATCAATACGTAGCATCGGCTTCAACGGCTTTACTTTTGGCTCCTCATCATCAGAATCAGGCGTATTTTCCGGGGCTTCCGTAGCAGAGACTGGTTTCTTCGCAATGAAAGTAGCATCTACCCGCTTGACTTCAGTTTCTGAAGCCAACAGCTTGGCGTCGCGAAGCTCTTGAAGCATCTGCCGATACATCGCTACAAAGCAGAAGTGGATAGTAAAAAAAAACTGGTTGTTCTTGAAATGACGCGCCGATGAAATCCTCCACCTCATCCGATGGCTCCTCCTCTTGCTCCCCAATCCACGTCTTTTGCACCGTGGTGCAATCCTCACATCCGGCCTATTTTCGTCAAGTGGTTAAAAACAGATTGCGGAGCTGTTTTTTAGGTACTGGAAGTAATAAATCCATTAAAGGGCTATACAGCACAACCGGAAACTCGATGATGACAGGTAAGGAAAACATGCGAATCTTGCCCGTGCGTGTCTTTGCATGTTTTTTATTAAACAGGTAAAACTGATAAGGTTATAAATATCTCTTTGAGAATATATTAGAAAGGGTTTTTAAAGCCTCAATTTTGTATTTGTATATTTATTGTTGAAAAAGCCGAAAACGCAAAGCATTCAAATGGCGGATTAGCCGAGATAATTTGATCCATTACTAAGAGCGTGAAATACTAATACAAATTTAACAAAATACCAATGAATTTAAAATGAATACAAAACTCAGAAACATTTTGAAATGTCGATATGTTGGCGAAAATTGGGGAAAGTTCATAAATCGTATCAACTAGAAACTCACTATTATACGGTCTTTCATCAAAATTTGCTAGTATGCTGACGTGGATAATTCATGTTGCGATGCAGTTCCTCCCTCGCCATATCGGCCTTATTTCGATCCCGAAATATCTCAATCAGGTTTGCAATCACGTCATAGAGTGTCGTCCAAGCCTCCGCAGTCTCCCGGTCTAATTTGCCGGTGCAATATCGAATCGTGTCCAGGAGTGGATCGATCATGTCCTGAAATGGGTTATGAAATTGTTTAGTAAACAACCCGGACATAAACTACGAAGAGATACAAAGTACTTACCAAAAAAATGATAAATTTAGGAAAATCCCTTACGGCAACGTGGTTTATTTGTACGCTCCACTTGATATGAGCACGAGCGATGCGGTTTAGATGCAAACTCAGCTCATCCTCATCGTCCATCGCGTGGATGATTTCCTTCAGACCGTTGATGTACACCTGACGACAATTTTTAAGGGGTTACCAGGGTTGAAAAGCCGCTTCGCGACTTTTCAACCCTGGCCCCGTCTAGGCCCCATGATGGCCCAACTGCATAATCACGGTCGCCTGCCCTGAACAAAAAATGAAAATCACTCGCCATCCCGCCTTTATATGGACTCTTTTCACTTCCGGCGTATGCTAATTGATTCCTAACAAAGAGGTCGGGCGTGATTTGCACAAAAACCAATTTTAATATCGAAAACAGCTGTTTTTCAAAAATCTGCTGGGTGTGCAGTCGTGTCATGACCATTACGCTCCTAATGACGTATCAGGCATACCCTTAACTACTTCCTTTATTGAGATACGACTGGAACATACGGACGGAAGTTGCATGCAAATGAACACACACGCACACACACACAAACACTATTTTTTTATATATAGTAGGATAGTAGGAATGTTGGGAAACTATTAGCATACGCCGGAAGTTGCGGAAGCCTATATAAGGCAATAGAGGTAACGTTTCTCATTTTTTGTCATCGAAAATCATGAGAATTATGCAGAGTGGAGAATATCATCGGATCAGACGGGGCCAGGGTTGAAAAGTTGCGAAGCGGCTTTTCAACCCTGGTTACGGTTTAACAATTTAATGTAAATGACGACAAAAATGGGGAGTTACAATAAATCCAAAGGCCGGAAATACTTGGAAATATCAATATTTGGAGAAAATGGGGCATGGATGAAAAATCATACTTCAAACACTAGCATACGATCTCCATTAAAATTTGCTAGTATGTTGACGTGGATAATTCATGTTGCGATGCAGTTCCTCCCTCGCCATATCGGCCTTATTTCGATTCCGAAATATCTCAATCGGATTAGCAATCACATCGTAGAGTGTCGTCCACGCATCCGCCGTCTCCCGGTCCAATCTCCCCTGTACAATACCGGATTGTGTCCAACAGTGGGTCGATCATGTCCTGAATTGGGTAGTGGATTTTGCTGTAAACAACCCGGGCACAAGCTACGCAAGTGTACAATGTACAAACCTAAAATTGAACAAATTTAGGAAAATTCCTTACGGCAACGTGGTATCTTTGTACGCTCCACTTGATATGAGCACGAGCGATGCGGTTCAGGGGCAAGCTCAGCTCGTCCTCATCGTCCATCGCATGGATGATCTCCTTCAGACCGTTGATGTACACCTGACCACGGTTTGTAAGGAATTTTTGACGTCTTGTTTTCGCTCTCATCCTCTCGTTCGCTCTCTCTCTCTCTCTTTCTCTCTCTCTCTCGCTCTCTCTCTCTCTCTCTCGCTTTCTCACCGAAGCATGCCGCCGCAATTCGATCGCATTCGGCAATGACGAATCGGGAATTTGCCGGAGCTGGGGCGCCAAATTCGCTTGTAGCTTGGGCGCTCGGAGAACAGCCTAGAAACGTGATTGAGAGACGTGATTGAAAACAACGTTTTAAAGAGCGAACTTACAAAACAAAAATCCGCAGTGCATATTTCACTCCATCGCCCTCCAGGTCCGAAAACGACGTTTTCAGGAGCTGTCGTTGCTTCGCGCTCAACCGCGGCATTTGCGCTATGGTTTTCTCGGCTGAAACGTTACAACTACCAGATGGTTACAGTCGCTTCGCGACTGCAACCATCTGGTAGGCCTTCGGGCTACCCTACATGTCTCACTCCACCACATCCTTTCCCACCTCCATAAATACCCCCCATAGCTGAAATCCCCTTCAAAAACTACCTAAATACCTTCCCGATGGTTTCAGATACCCCCCATGGCTGAAATCCCCTTCAGAAACTACCCTTATACCTTCCTGATGGTTTCAGATACCCCCATAGCCGAAATCGCCGTCAAAAACTACCTAAATACCTTCCTGATGGCTTCAGATACCCCCCATAGCCGAAACCCCCTTCAAAAACTGCCTAAATACCTTCCTGATGGCTTCAGATACCCCCCACAGCCGAAGTCCCCGTCAAAAACTACCTAAATACCTTAGTGATGGCTTCAGATACCCCCCATAGCCGAAACCCCCTTCAAAAACTACCTAAATACCTTCCCGATGGCTGCAGATACCCCCCATAGCCGAAATCCCCTTCAAAAACTACCTAAATACCTTCCCGATGGCTTTAGATACCCCCCATGGCTGAAATCCCCTTCAAAAACTACCTAATTACCTTCCCGATGGCTTTAGATACTTTAAATGATTTAAATAATCAATTAACATAATTAAAAAGTATTAAAAAGTATTAAATTAATTAAAAAAGCTATCTGGGCGCGCGAAGGTGCTGGGGAAGAGGGGCGAAGGGAAAAGGGGGCGTGGCCTGCCGGGAGAGGGGCCCCCACCCCTTTTACTAAGGAAAAAACTTTCAAAGTTAATTTTAATAATTTAAACTAAAACTTTTTCATAATTTTTTTATCAGTTTGGGGGTTTCTGACGGCGCTCTATCCGAATCCGAAGAGAGCTAAGCTCTAGCTCTTTTCCCCTTCGAGTTGAATTCGGCTTCAGACAGACGGACAGACGCGTCAAGAAAATTATTATAGTTGATAGTATAAAAAGCATACAATGTAAAAATTAGGATCGACTTAACACTTTAAAACTAAAATACAATAAAACTTACAAACATTCGGCAGCACGTCTTTATTAGCCATGTGGTTGAGGAATTCCTGCACCGTTTCCTTGGCTTGTTGTCGTGTAATGTCGTCGTTTGTCTAAAATCCGGAATATTTTTAAAGTATTTTTGTCTAAGGTACTTTTTATTTTTTGTGTGTGTAGTTTGCCCTAATTGCCTTTGAAAACCATAATCCTACCTGCATCTCAATATTCGTCGGTAGCGTAACGCTATGTTTACTCCGACGGCGCTTCTGATTCCTCCACAACGCTTTCGTTTTATCTTCACTACTCCCAGAAAGAAACTCCCCCGAGTCTTCTCACTTATTGGCAACCTCGGAACGATCGTTTCGGGCTTAGAATCGATACGTAAAAGCGGCTTCGACTCCATGTGATTCAGTTTTTGCTTGATGCTCGAGGTCGAGTCGGACTTTAGGATGGGTCTTAGACTCGGATTTTCGGAGCGTGACGCTTTCGAATCTGATCTCGCCAATTTTAGATCTTGCTCGGATTTGATGGAATTCGAGCGGCGAAGGAGTTTGAGCTCGGATCTGAAAAATAGAAATAAGTGAAGAAGGCCTCTCGACGCCTAAAAACCTTAATAAAATAAACCGATAGGATAATCGAAAGGGCTCTAATTGGTAAGTAAGCTTCCTTAGACATACCTAGAATCAATACGCAGCAACGGCTTCAACGGCTTCACTTTCGGCTCCTCGTCATCAGAACCAATGTCGTTTTCTGGCGCTTTCGAAGCAGATGCCGGCTTCTTTGCAATAAAAGTAGCTCCAACGGGCTTGGGCTCAGTTTCCGAAGCCAATAGCTTGGCTTCGCGGAGCTCTTGAAGCATCTGGCGATACATAGCTCCAACAAAGATTTCGATAGCGAAAATTGGTTTGTTTTGGAGGTGAAGGGCCGGTAAATCCTCGACTCCATCGACAGCGCGCTCGCAAATCCTCATCTCCAGCGCCGGGACACCGAGCTCACATCCGGCTTAATTTCGTAAAATAGGCTGAAAAAGTCTGGGGAGCTGTTTTTGGGGATTGGGGATAGGGAAATTGGATTTTGTAATAATACAAAATCCATTAAATGGCTTTGGAGCACAACTGGAAACTAACGGAAAAGGAAAACATGAAAATTGTACAGCAATTTGTAGTTTGCAGCTTTCACAAGAGGCAAGAATTGAGGACGATGAAAAATAACAGGTAAAGGTTGCTTCACCGGGGTGTATACATATAGAATAGAAAATTAAACTAGTAAGACCTTTAATTTTATCCAAATAACTTAATTTAAAAATTAGTATGATATGATATATATTATCGGGAAAAGCGTTGTCAATTAAAAATCGTTGTAGATCACCTTTTTCTAACTAAAAATAGCTGAATGCCCTGGGATAATTTTTAACGCTCTATCCGATAGCGTTTCTAAAATATCGGGATAACTTTTAGAAATACAAAAATTTGGTTTCATCTCCGCTTCCCTCCTCCCCCGTTAAGCAACCTCTACTATAAAAACTTAAAAGCTTGCCGGAATTGCGACAACAAATTTTAGCCTCCCAGGACAAAAAAGTGGCTGATTTAACATTGGCAATGCTTTCCCAAGCAAATTCAGTGAAAAAACCACAAAGAATAAGCCTAAATTCAAAGAAAAACGCTTCGCACAAAGGACGGAATTTGCACTTTTTTGAGCTAAAAAGCTATAGAAGTCCTTATTTCCGCTGTAGATCGGCCTGAGACCTGTTCCATAACATAGCCCAAACTTTACTCTACATTCCTAGAGCAGCGCTCCCGATTCACATGGCGTTTTCAAAAGTTATAGCGATTTGAAGTTCAAAATTTTTGACCATTTTTCGGCCCTTTCTATGGGGAGATCATGGATCGCGGAGCGTGCACAGTACGCACGCGGCCATTGGAGTGCCCTGGAGCCGCCCCTCCTCTCACAGGCGCTTTCCCTGTCCTCTGAATGGCCGTGTCCTAGACTTGAGCCGAGGAATCGTAGGCCTCCTAAGCCTAAGGAGAACTTGAGCCTAATTTAATATGGGGATTTTTGCAATTTGCATCAAAAATATGCGTTATCCTTGCATTTACGAGCCGAGTTTGCATAAATTTTGCCAAAAAATGCCATTTTCTTGCTGGAGCTTTTGGAAAACGATTGCTCATGCAGCGTGAAAACGATCAGCAAGACCGCTGAGTACAAGATAGATTGGTTGAAACTATCGTTCAGCGCCTGAACTTCGCTTAGACTTTGGACTGACTTAAAGCCAAGCCCAAATCTAAACTTAAGTACCACTTAGAAGCTCATCGAACTCTGTTTCGGGGCTAGCGCGAAGCAGATTGCCAAAATGCACAATAAGGCGTGGTTGGGATCGATATAACAGTTGTTTTCACACTCTTATTACTCTTCATACGCAATCGTTCGCGCCATGCTCCAGCAAGAAAATGGCATTATGCAAAATCGGCTCATAAATTCAAGGAGTATTCTCAAATGTTCGCCGTGGTCGAATTACTATACAAAAGTTGTTTTCTTGCGGCAAAAATTGCTAAAAAATTTTTTACAAGATTTTGAAAGTTGGCAAAGCGGCAAAAATTGCTAAAAATTTTTTACAAGATTTTGAAAGTTGAAAATGGCTGAAAAGTTGCGGCTGGGGGTAAACTGCACTCTAACCCAAATTTTTGGGGGGTCTTTTTTTTGGGACACCCTGTAAAACAAGTGAAAATGGTTAAAATACGCTTTTCCGCCGCGCCGCGACCGCTTTTGTGCCAATACGGTGTCAGAGCAATCGGTAGGTAAAAGGAAAAGTAAGCTACGAAGGCAAGGTAAGCAAAAATATATAATAAGCTTTCGAAGATAAGTATTTCGATCCGAATAATGTAGGACTGGCTTCAACAACTTCTTGTGCTCTTTTCAGAACTTCTTAGTTTCCAGAAACAACTATTTATCATCGAGTATCCTTCCAAAAGAAAAATTTGTCAAACCAACAAAGTCACCGGTAACAAACCATAAGCTTTTCAGAAATTTGAACACGTAATAGAGCAAGGGACTAGATGTGGATTATGTACAAAGCAAAGCAATGGTAAAAAAATTTTAGACAAAACTAACAACGAAATATTCTAGAAATTACCAAACGTAAAATCTAATGACACAAAAGCTAAAATTCAATTCACAAGAAGACGATGACTTTGGTTTATTATTGAGACGACGATGAGGCTTCAGAATTGCGCTGATGGTAGTCGAGGGCAAAGCACGGAAAAAGCCGCTCTCCGATATCGTGGCGAGGAGCGGAAGCGCGTTGAGCCTAAAAAGAACGATTAAACTGATTACTCTTGATTTTGAAAAATATTAAATGTACATATGTCAAGGTGTAGCTAGACGCGCAACGTAGGGCGGAAGATCGCTTGCAGGTCGATCAGAAACCGTAGCTTCTCCGCATCCGCTTCCGCTCGTATACCAATCCCGGATGGGGACCTGAATTTGTATACGCCATTGGGTGGAAAACTTGCGGATGGCACGAGCGGTCGTACTTCCGAAGCTGGAGCTCAAGCTTCACGCACTCTCTCTCTCTCTCTCTCCTCTCTCTCTCTCTCTCGCTCTTTCATTATACCCGTATTAATCTCCCACTGTTTTTCTCTGTACCCCGAAAGAACAGAAAATGAGTTAGCAATTTTTTCAGACTGATTGGTCCCCCAAAAAACGCCTCTAACAGCCGAAAATCAGTAAAAACACTAGCTGTGTCTCTGATTCTCCACTGCCGCCACGCGTCCTCCGCCTTCCCAGGCCACGCCCCCACATTGTTGTGCATTTTCATTAGTGCACCAAAAAGTCGGTTCTGTTGCGTGGCCGGCTGGACGATGAAACGAACAAAACGGGTTTTATTCAGACCAATCAGCCCGCAAACCACCAACGAGGTCACGCGAGAAATCCTGGACCGTGTTGTGCGCTTCGGAGGGGGTGATCGCGGCGAAGAGGCCCTGGAAAAGGCTAGTTTAATGGAGTTTTAACAAGTTAATTAGTATAATGTGTTATTCGCAAAAATGCGTAAAAATCGCCCGCTCTATTCCTAGGTTTCGAACGCAACGCGATATGCCAAATGACATGTTCAAAAAGTTCTATAGTGGCGGTTTTTGGCGTGGCGTTGGCCTGTACCTGTACCGAGACGACGTTCGCTGGATCAACTAGGTGTCGAAAACTACGTGATACGCCTCATGTCACATGAAAAATATTTTCTAGCTCGATTTTTGGCTCGTCGCTTAGCTGTTCTTACCTAGTCCAAGAAAACTCGATTTTGGGCTTCGTATTGCCTTTAAAAGACGCTACAAAAAAAATATTGCCATACCTCTGGCAGGCTCAACCTCGCCTCGAGCTCCCTGTACCGCTCGACTTTCCACGGCTCAAGCTGGTCGAGCACCTCGGCGGCCATCGCATCCGATTCGTGCCCTTTGTCGAGCAGCAGGTTGATCAGCTTGCCGGCGTCGTCGAAGTCGAAGCCGTAGTATACAAGATTGAGCTTATTAGGAGCATGCTTACCTCCAAAAGACGACGGTGGAAGATGCGGAAGCGGGAGTTGAAATTGCCGCCGCAGTGGCCGAAGTGCTCGCGGTAGCCGTAGGGCAACACGACGCGAGCAGATTTTGACTGAGTTCTTGCAACGCTTTTTGCACGGAGGTTACCTGAAAAAAGGGATTAGAAAGGTACAGCGTGTTTAGAAAAGCGCTATCTTCCTAGGGGCCTGAAAAAAAAACAAAAATCCTTGCAAATAGCACATTCAATCCTTCCAAAACTGACGGAAACCGCCTTTAAACTCTAACAAGCTGTTATAATCGTTGGATTTCGCTATTATAGTTAGTTTTTTCGATTTAACGCCTCGTAAAGTGTCTGAAATAAATAAAAACACCTTACCGGTGTCTCCTGGTAGAAAAGGCTGTCATCCAGCTCCATCGACATGTACCATGGATGCTCGAGAAACTAAAAAAAGACATTAATCGAAGAAAATGTAAAAACCTACATGTACAACATCGACGCGGAAGCATTTTGAGCGCAAAATCTTCGATATAGCCCCCGCCGCCGCATATACAAAGTCTTCCGGGACCCGGGAACGCGCCAAATTCGGCAAAAAAAATTGAGGGAAATCTGGGGGAATTTGAGGAGTGACAGCTAGATCTCAAGGTTAGGCAAAACCGTTTTATGGGCTGAACTCGCTGCAAAAATGGATTTTTATGTGGTTTTGAACTCCAAAGTGTTTTAAAAAGTAAGGCATACGTTGAAAAACGAACCCTTGTTAACAGCAATTCGGTTGCATGGCCGACTTCTCTGATAAGATCCACTCGACTAAAAATTTTTTTAGTAGCTGAGTTTCTGTGCAAAATCGCGTCTTTCAGTATCGTACAGCTTCAAGAGGATTTGTGAATCAGGTATCATACGAAATCCTAGCCATGATTACCCGTTTCGGTTATCCAGCCGATGGATGCCGTTTTTACGCCCCAAAACTTGTTTTAAAATTGTGTAAAAAATTGCACGCGGCTGGACTTCGGGCCACCCCCCTGTGCGTTCCCCCCTCGCCGAAACGCGCGCCGCCTGGCTCACTATGTCCAAAATCATGCCAACCTCCGTCCCCCACCCCTTTTACTAAGGAAAAAACTTTCAAAGCTAATTTTAAGTATTTAAACCAAAACTTTTTTATAATTTTTTATCAGTTTCGGGGTTTCTGGCCACTCTCTATCCGAATCGGAAGAAACCTAAGCCCTAACTCCTTTCCACTTCGAGTTGAATTCTCGACCTGACACACACACTGACGCCTCAAGAAAATTATCGGGGTTAGCGGGCGTAGCCCGCTAACCCCTTTTGGAAGAAGCGTTTTTTTGAAAATAGGCTTTTAAAAAAATTTTATTGAATTTTTAAGTTTAAAAGCTAAATTGCGGCCAAAACAAGGGTTAGTGATGTCCGTTTGGGCTGAAATTTTGCTCAAATATGCATTAGACCTTGTCGGATAAAGTAAAGTAGACATTGCGTGGAAAGAATCCTTCTCCTTGGAGTTATTATAACTTTAAAACCTTCGCCATACGGGGCACCACCCTCCCCTTTCTCGGCCTCCAGTCCCCGCAAGGGGGACGGGTCTAGCTCCCCCCAAGACAGGTCTCCAGTCTCCCGGTTGGCCTAGTGGTTAGCACGCTGTACTGGGAAGATTTGGCTCGCGGGTTCGAACCCCACCCGCAACATCAATTTTGCCGATTGGCCCGAATGCAGCCCTATGGTTTCTACTGCCGATCCAAAGCGCCGCAGGCAAATTTTTTTTAAGTATTGGGTACAAGGGTCCATCTGAATAAATTATACCGTGGCTTATTTTACGATTTTAACAACAAGATTGTGGCAAAAAGGGCTAAATTCTCTCTAAAGCTAAAAAGAGTCTTTTTGAAAAGGGGCTTTTGGTTTTCGCAAAAAGAGACGAATTCTCGTGGCAACAAAAAGTGCTAAATTCCTTTCAAACTCTGAAAAATGCCATAAAATGTGGGATCAACCAAAAGTTGCTGGTACCTTATTAAAACCGGCAGCTCTAGTTTTTAGCCGTTCGGCCTACTAATAAATAGTTCCTGTATTATGGTGTATTTTCACCTTCTTGAAAGTAATCTCCAGATTATCTGTTATCTACCAGCTTTCGTCGTAAAAATTTACATATCTGGGACAGTGCCAGGTTTAACACGATTTTAAATAGCCAGCAACTTTTTGTTGATCGCGCATTTTATGGCATTTTTCAGAGTTTGAAAGGAATTTAGCACTTTTTGTTGCCACGAGAATTCGTCTCTTTTTGCGAAAACCAAAAGCCCCTTTTCAAAAAGACTCTTTTTAGCTTTAGAGAGATTATAGTTGATTGCATTTTCCAGATTTCAGAAGCTTCGCAGTGCTTTCAGAAGTAAGGTATTGTCCAAAAACTATCCTTTATTACCAGCTATCCGATTACTTAGAGTTAGGATGGCATTTTCCCCCCGATCAGCTAGGCCCGAAATTTCGTAGAAAGATAATTTTGAGGTGTTCCAGCAATAAGAAGTCTTCAAAATCAAGGTAAAAATAGAGGGGAAAAGTAGTTTTACTGTCGAACTGCCATCACATTATGTAAACGACAAATGGATTCTGTCTCTTTCTTTTCAACTCGATCGCATTGATCAGCGCGGAATCTGGAATCTGCCGGAACTGGGGCCAAATTTGCTTGTAGCCCGGGTGCTCGGAAAAGAGCCTAAATTGGATTGGATTGGAAATAAATCTGAATGTTTCAGATGCCCTTGTAAAAACCTACAAAACGAAGACCCTCAAGATGTATTTGACGCCATCAGCCTCCAGCTCGGCAAATGTTGCCTTCAGAATTCGCCGCTGTTTCGCGCTCAACCGTCGCATCTGGGCGAACGTTTTCTCGTCTGCAAAATAGCGTTTTTGGCAGAGAATTTACCAAGTTTTAGGTTGAGGATTTCGAAGGCTTGGTAAAACCCACAAACGGTCGGGAACTCTTCGTTATTTTTCACATTGTTGAGGAATTCCTGTACCGTTTCCTTGGTTTGTTGTCGCGTAATGACACCGTCTGTCTAAAAATTGGGGTTAGGTTTTTTGGTAAGTGATTTCTAAGTGATAATTGTGAAAAACCGCATCAGAAGCCTCTGAAAGTACAGACAAATAAAAAAGATTTTTTATGCTTTAGTGTCCAGGTTACTATGTATCAGGAACTGGCTACCAATGACAGAGAGAGAGAGAGAGAGAGAGACATAGAGAGAAAGAGAGAGAGAGAGAGAGAGAGAGAGAGAGCGTGAGAGAGATAGACAGAAAGACAGAGAGAAAGAGAGCGAGAGAGCGAGAGAGAAGGTGTAAATAAGCCACCACTTTCACGTACGCTAGAAGAGCCGAGTTTTACCTGTATTTCAATATCGCTCGGCAGTGTCAGGCTGTGCTTACTCTGATGGTGCTTTGATTTTGCCAGGACGCTTTCTTCTTTTCTTTGAAGCTTCCCGAAAGAGTTGTGATCGTATCGTCGTCACCTCGGAAACGCGAAAGCTGCCTCGAATCAGTATGCTTGAGCTTGAGCTTCTGGGTTGAGCTCGAGTCAAACTTTAGATTCGGCTTCGTGCTCAGCTTCACGGGGTGAGAAGCTTTCGAATCCGATTTTGTCTGTTTTGTACAGGGTGGCCCAAAAAAAAACAACAGGTTTGGGCTCGATTATCTCGAGAACCTTAATGAATTCATGGTGGGTTGATGGCTGAAAACCATTTTCTCGGCCTGGAAAAGAAATAAAACACAACTTGATTTTTTCGATTTCTGAGTACGCAACTGTACTATTGACGCTGGTTACGACCGAAAATTGTGCGTTCTTGAACGGGTGGTGGGAAAATTCTGATTTTTGGCCTAAAAATAGCTGATGTTTGTAGAAATGTAATGGCAAAATCTTAGAATTTATCGAGGTCAATTTCATTTTTAGCAATACAAATTTCACT
>CATQJA010000867.1:0-17159 GCA_958295435.1 Mesorhabditis spiculigera
ATCGAAAGCTTGTTTTCGTGTCGCCGGATGTGATTCAGAAAGGAGATGGCTATGAGCATACACCCAGAGAGCAAATTCTCGAGCAGGCGAAAGAAACAGAAGGTGGCATGCAGAAAATTTTAGCAAGCAACCTCTCGGACGACCTCAAAATGAGACTATACGGTCAATTTCTTAATGTTCTCACAGGCCTAGCGGGTGAGATCAAGACAGTTGACCGAGGACCCAGGTTGATTCCACCCGTGAGCATGGAAGAAAGCAGTCAGCCCACAATTATCCGGACCAAGAAGGTTCGGAAACCGCGTGCAAAGGCTACAACTGGAAAAACAACAAAAGAAAATGTTGCCCCTAAACCGCAGGTAGCTGTGGAACAAGAAAAACCCACCAGTCATAGAGTTTTTGATCTATTACTTAAAAGCGTCAAAACGGATGAGAAAGATCGTATCCTAGGTGAACATGGACTGCCGATCTCAGCGAGCAATATTTACGAAATTGCTAGGGCTGCTACCACAGGCTATAGGCATTATGTGCCGGAAGGCTACGAAGAAGCCTATAAACAAGTGAAAGAAAAATACCCAGACATGATTGGGCACCTGAAAAAACCAGTTACCGTTGCAGAAGGCTTGAAACGTCTAGACCATGTTATCGGCAATGGCTTCAAAGATAAATTTAGGGTATTTAAATATAGATAAATAGCTTAGATATTTATTGTCATGACATCATTACCACTGATGGATGAAGGACTTTTGCATCAAGCAATTTCCACCCCAGATAGCTCTAGTCAAAGAGATTTATCAAAGAGAGGTTACGCATTGGCTAGGGCTAGAATACTGATAATATTTTCAATTGTCCTGACTTGTTTAGTTAATATGACCATAGCGCATATAAAAGGGTCTGATTTATCGGTTTGGCTTAGTGCTATTTTATCAATAGCTTGTCTTTTGGTGCCTTCCCCGTTAAAAAATAAACTTAAGCATAATGAGTGATGATTTTTACATAACTGTTGTTGGACCTACGAAGCAACGTGGCGGCGTTTTCACAAACCATTTGTCTAAAGAGGTTAAACTTTTTGAACCCAATGGAAGACAGGGACAATGGTCGTGTGCCCTAATTGACTTGGTAACTTCTGGTGTACCCGACCAGATTCCCCTGAATCAAACTGTAAAGTATCTCGAAAAGAATGGAAAAGAAAAGCATTTTACATTGCCCAGGGGAAACTATCACAAACCAGCCCGCCTAGCTAATGCACTAAATTGCATGTTTCAAAAGCTTGGAAGGAAACGCAGACAAATCGAAACTAGTGAACAGGCTTTACCCTCAAATACAGAACAAGTCGGAGATAATATCGAAAAAGTTTTGCCCTCGAACAATCCCCAATCAGGCCAATCGGATGCGTTAAATGGGTTTGGCAATCAAGATCAGCTACCGCCAAACACACAAGCGACGGTTGCCGAACCGGTTGCTTTGGAAACCCAAAGTTCCCAAATCTCAGAACAGGCTGATTTAGACGTTCAAAAACTCCCAGAAGAAACTGAAGCTGCTGGTGATGCAAAACATTTCACAGTTGCAAGTGGAAAGATCGAAGCCGCCAGCAGCGAGCCTGTCACAGCTAAGGAACTGAGCCCTGAGCCCTCTAAACAAGAAACAAACGATAACGCCCAGACCATTGTTTCAAATGAAACATTAGAAACAGCTAAGGACGAAAAAACAGATGAGAGCAGCGCTCAGCTTCCATCAAACATTCCTACAAAGGATACCCAAGCCGTGGTTACAGCCGTTCCAGAGGGGCAGGCAGAAAATGTGTCTCAAACGCAACTAACATCCCAGGAGGAAGTGCCCCTTGCACAGGATACCCAGGAAGCAGAAACTGGAGGAGATCTACCTAGCAATATCTCAACAAATACGGACGCCAAGTCATCAAGTCAAGGTAACTCGCCAATTTCGGAAAATACAGGAGAGGTACATGAGAAAAACGAGGCACTTGAACTACCGACCAAGGAGGAGACAGAAGGGCAGCTCCCAACTAATATGCCGGAATTGGAAACTGACCCTAGTGATGCTTCGTCACAGAAACCGGAAACTGAAAATACACAGGCCTCTGAGGAAGACCGTTTGGAAGACATCGACTTGGACGAACAGAAAGATGCAGATGCAGACTTAAAGGCAAAGTCGACAGAACTTGAGTTAGAACAAGTTTTGGACAATGTAGAGGATGAGTATTCAAAAACTCTACAGAGTAATACTGATTTTGAGACTGTCAATTCACAATTTTCGCCTATGACTGCACGATCACCCGCAGAGCTGGATGTCGACACATTTGCTGAAAGCTTTCTGGAACCGATAATTGAGGCGGAGGTCGTCCCGGTCAACATGGTGCAAAATTTCACAGATAGTTTTTCGTTCGATTTGAAAAATAAGGCATTGGAAAACTATGGCATATGCTTCGATTACGACGAAAGCCAGAAACGGTTCAGCTTTGAATTAGACCACCGAAGAGTTGAGAAGCTTGAATTGTCCGATACACTCTGGCAATTGACCGGCTTTGAAAATAAAGAACTCGTGACCTCAGGCTATGCCACATATCTGCCTGATTTGAAGGCTGGTTGTCGAAGTCTAAGGGTTCATTGTGACCTAATAGAACCCCACCTAGTTGGAGGGCAATACCAACAATTACTTCGTACAGTACCAAATGACGTAGAACCAGGAGAATTGTTCGCAAAAAGTTTTAACCCTCCCGTCTACCATGCGGTAAAACAAGGGTACTTTAATGCGTTCAAGTTGCAAATTACTGATGAAGATGACCAAGAAGTTCCGTTAATTAGCAACAAATCGGTCGCCCTGCTACACTTTAAAAGGGTTTACTAAGCTCGTATCCTCAGTTCTAAAAAATGTTTGATAATGGTTATTCTCTCTTTGACCCTATGGGGGTGCATTGGGCATTTGGTCAAGGTGTTAAGGTGGTTAGGCCAAAATTTCAAAAGGGAAATGGTAGGCAAGTTCCGTTTCGTGATAATAAATTCCTGTTACCGTCGAAAAAAGCTATCGACCTGCCAAACAAAGTTGTAAAACCTGTGCAAAAGACGAAAAAATCGACGAAAAACGTTCCCGTGTTGCTACCGCCCCTCAGTCCATTTCCAAAAACTAGAAAAGGAACCCAGAAACGCCGGCATGTCATTTTGACCTCAGTGCCACCATTGAAGTAATGCCTTCGATTAAAGCGTTTGAGTCCGACCCCGAGTTGGCTTTTTCGAGTGAACTTTCTTTGTTTGAACCTATTCAGCATGTTGTAGGGGTGCAATCTATGCGTTTTCGCAGCATTGCCCCAGAAAATAGTAGCTTAAACCAAACAGGTCCGTATACCTTTCGCATTATGAAAGAGCCATATTTTATTTCTTTTGCTCGTTCCTATCTTACAATGACACTACGGCTTGTCAATGAGAAGGGAGAAGGGTATAAACATTCCAAAATTACAAAAGACGGGGATGTTTCAAAAATTGAGTTTTTGGATCGCTGCGCTCCCATCCAATACGCGGCGCGAGCTTTTTGGAAACAAATTACCCTAAATATTGGTGGGACCCAAGTTGAAAATACGGGCGACCTTTACCCTTACCGAGCTTTTCTAAATGCCGAATTTATGACGGATAAAAATGTGAAGCAATACAATCATGGACATGCACAACTCTATGATGCCAACGAATCGGGTACCGAGCTTGCTACTAATGACGGTTTTGAGAATCTAAGTATCCTATTCAGGGATGGCAAAGCCGTAAAAGTAAACTGCCCACTAGACCTAAATATCGCAAGCTGCAATCGGCTTTTGCTGAACAACACTGATATTCAATTAACTCTACATCGTCAGAGCGATGAATTTTTGATTCGGGGATACGGGGCTGCAGGTAAAAATTGGAAACTGGTGATTGATGATATTCGTCTCGTCTTGGCCGAATACCAGCTCTACCCCTCTGCAGCCGCTGCTATTGAGAAACAACTCGCAAGCGGTAACAAAGCCAGTTACCCAATGAGAACTTATCAGACACGCAGTTTCTTTCTACCGGAAGGCATAACAAAACTGCCAGAAACGCAGCTGTTCAATTCGAACCAAATTCCTCGCCGAATTTTTATTGGGCTTGTTAAAAACGACGGATTTATTGGTTCCTTTGCTACGGACCCTTGGAGGTTCAATAACTACAGCCTCAAAAATGTCAATGTGCATTTTGCGGGGCAAACCGTTCCCCATAAATCCTGGAATCTAACTTGGGGACAAGCTACTATGGGTGCCACGGAAGCCTACACTCAGATGCAAGAAGGAACCGGTATGACCGGCAGCAATCTAACTAATGGCATAGGTCCACAAATGTTTGGAGATTCAAGGTGTGTGCAAGTTTTTGAACTCTTACCTGATGCGGACGGTGGCGTCGAAAGTTTTGATATGGCAGTCTCCGGTCAGTGCACATTCGACATTGAATTGTCCGAAAAGGTCCCAGCCGGCGGTCTATACTGTATTGTACACGCTGAGTTTATGGACAAACTGACCTTGGATATAACCAGGCAGGCCCAGACTTTGGCCATTTAAAATGAACGGTTCAGAAATTGACCGACTTCTTTCCACCAATCATTTGACATATAGAAAATATCGAGGCTGTTTCTCGAGTAATAGTTTGCCTGAACATTGCGTTTACGGGGCTTTCGTGGTCAACCTCGACAAAGCTGGAAAACCAGGAAGTCACTGGGTTGCACTATACACCAGTGGAAGTATCGCATACTATTTTGATCCACTAGGCCAACCACCAAAAGGAGATATTCTAAAATGGATTTGCAGATATTTCAAAAAGCATTCTACGAATAATATCCAACATCAAGAGTTTGGCACAAAAACATGCGGGCCTTTTTGCCTAGTATTCGTTCACCAAATGTGTCAAGGGATGCAGTTCTATGATTTTATTAAATTTTTCAAAAGTATTCAAAACGATGATTTCTTTGTAATCTCGTATGTCAAGCAGTATTTCAATTGCCGACTGCCCGTCTCTTACGCGAAACGAGTATAAAAGGAATGAGGAGTCATGGAATTCATACATTCATTCATTTAACACTTTTCTTTGCTTTGTTCTCATGGATGCTACAGTAACCAAGCGCCCAGTCTATGCGTGTCGATTCTGCCAAAAGAGTTTTTCCACGGGCTCAAATTTAACGCGACATGTTCGCTCTAACTGCCCTAAAGCTATTGAAGTTTCTTCGGAAAAACCACTAAAGATCGCCAACGAGCATGTCCCTGATGTGGAGACCGTTAGTCAGGGAGTTGAGAAGATGCAAGAAAAAGGGAATACGCAAAAGGTTTTTGAAATTATGTTTTTTCATGACCTTGATACTAACAACTTCACTTCTACTTTTCGACCATGCTTCACGACGACTACACCAAAAACTTTCCGGAAATGACCAAAATTTTGTCTCGTAAAATTATTGTTAAATATCTCTAGATTCATTATTTTACTTTGTGATTTAAGAACGAAAATTGTTATTAATAGTATTGTAAATAAAGTTAAAATGAAAACTTTGTAAAACCAAACAGCACATTTAAAATACAGAGAAAAATAAAATAAGAGGTGAGCACCGGCCGGTGCCTATATAGGATTCGCAGAGATTTTATCTGCTCCTCCGCGCGCTGGCTCAACTTTGCGAGAAACACACTTTTCGGCCGTTTCAAGCGAAAATGGGGATTTTCGAGTGGACCCCGCCTGCCTGGAGATTTTACGATAAGAGCCCCAACGCGAAACTTGGGGAATCGCCGTTTCTGGGGAAAATTGCCGTTTTGGGCAAAATGACCATTTCTAGC
This sequence comes from Mesorhabditis spiculigera, assembly GCA_958295435.1. Lineage (NCBI taxonomy): Eukaryota > Metazoa > Nematoda > Chromadorea > Rhabditida > Rhabditidae > Mesorhabditis > Mesorhabditis spiculigera. The sequence continues at coordinate 5,828 of CATQJA010000867.1, forward strand.
GAAAAACAACCCGCTGCCTAGAGATTTTCGAGATAAGTTTTCGGCGGAATTTGAGAAAATCGCGAGATCTTGAAGATCTGAGCGTTTTCAGCGAAATTTTGTTTTGGTGAAAATCGCGTTTTCGGCTAAAATCTGCAAAATCGCCAATTTCTGCTAAAACTCGGGTTTTCCACGGAGATGGGCTAGATAACCGCTCTTTTAGCTCTTTAAAGTCCAAGAATATATAAAGGGGGTCTCGGATCGTACGGGTCATTATTTCTATTCTGGCTATTGGTTTTTTGTTTCCTTTATTTTGCTTTTGATTTCCCATAGAGTTTCGTTTCTACTTTTAATAATATGGCTGAACTTGATTCTGAAACGGGTAGGTCATACTAGGACTAATTAGCAAATTTTTCAAGATTTATCGCTTGACAGAGAAGTGCCTTCGCAGAAACTTGGGGTTGGGCAAATGGATTCTGCCCTGTTAGAGGAACGTAAAAGTTTGTCCGAATCTGACGACGAATCTCCTTCCCGAAAACGACCTTTTATAGACTTTTCGATAACTGAATCCCAGGATAGACCATTGTTAAACCCAATTGATAATTTCACCAGTAGCTACAATCAGAAATTGGACTCGCATACCTTTCAAGGGGTTCTAAATTTTACAAATTTTGGAGAAAGCGTTGGTGTTGCCCCTTTGGAAAAATACATTCAAGATGGAATCGATTTTTGTCTAGAAAAATATCATTTGGAAACCGGGAATGATCCGAATACAGTTACTTTTTCATTGATGCTTGACCACCCTGATCTAAAATATTTAAGTAAAGGTGCCATGTACCTGGGCAGACGCACTAGGATCCAAAATACCGGGAATGCTCTCTTAGCAGTTTTAGAAAAGCATATGCAAAGTAACGAATCCATTAAGCTCGACAATTCAATGCTTTTGAAAATTAATACTTACCCCGAAATTAAGGGTGGTTCTTTGAGTCTTTTGCCATCTCTAATTTATTCAAAAGATTCTGATGCTTTGTGTCTTTTGAGAGTAATTGCCTGCGGGCTTGCCTATTTAGTTTTTGAACGCAAAGCCGCTGCGCTGAAAAAGGGGGATACCTATCGACATCGGTCCCGAAATCCTATCCTAAAACGCGCAAGGGCTGACTTTGAAAATCTATTCAAAAGTCGTGAATTTTCAAATGATGAGGGTATTAGACTTGCGAAAAATATACGCCCATCTTTTGTGGTTAGTGTTGAGAAGATGACAATTAACGATGTCAATTGGCTTGATATAGGGCTGGGACCTAAAGCGCGTCTTTTTGTTTCCGTCACGGGTTGTACGCTTTATGCTAGTAATAAAGATCCGACCATTCCTTCAATAAAAATTGCTTGGGTTCCTTCATCCGAGCATTTTGAGCTTATCACTACAATTGGAAGCTATTTTACGGGTAAAGATAAACCTCAGCTATCATATGTTTGTGAATTTTGCGGCGAAATTACAAACCGTAAAGAAAAACATCTCTCTTGTAAATTTTCGTGTGTAAACTGTCGTAGCTTGGGTATTTGCTTACCGGATGACTCGTCGATGAGTTGTCTCAATTGCAAAATCACATTCCCAAACTCGAATTGCTTTGAAAGGCATTTGCAAAAACGCAAAGAATTGCTGCTTTGTATGGCGCATCGTTATAAATGTTTAGAGTGTAATGGAACTTTTTCAAAAAACCTTCGGCGAATGGAAAAACATGACTGCAATGAGGCCCTATTTTGTTTAAAATGTCAGGATTATCGTAGGCTTGATCATGCGTGCTCGTGGGGGAAAGCTTTCCGTCAGACAAGCTGAACAAATTGAAACAGGCTCGTCTCTTTTCAAATATACCTTTGCTGATTTCGAGACACAGCTTAATGATATAGATGAGGACGGATCTGTAAAGATGTTGATGGATCAGCGCGTTACAACAGCTTGTGCCAAACAGATATGCAACTTTTGTTGTCCAGAAAACTATTCTCCAGCTAATATCCAAGCGCGAAAGGGTAAAAATTGCGGTTGCGTCAAGGAAATTAGTTTTTCAAACAATAGTTGGTTCGGGGGAGTCATCAGCTCTAGACGAATTCTGTAGATGGATTTTTACTGACCCGTGTAACAATAATTCTACGTTAATATTCCATAACGGCGGCAAGTTTGATGGCCATTTTATTTTTGATTGGCTTCTCAAACGGGGGGATAGAACCTTCAGTTATTTCTAGTGGTCAGAAATTTTACTCGATAGGCACCCAAAAACCTCGGCGCACTACTTTAAAAAATAAGAATGTCTGCGCTGAGCATCCCATCGAAAATCTGAATAAGATTAAAATAATTGACAGTTTGAATTTTACCCTAGTGCCCCTCAAGAGCTTTGCAAAAACCTGGGGAATTCCCGCCACAAAAGATTATTTCCCCATTTATGCTAATTGTCCCCGTTTTGATTACGCACAGCCTTGGCCATCCATCAAATATTACAATACTGGGTCAAAAAGTTCCAAGGAGATTGCGGACATTCAGCAATTTTTATTAGAAAATCCTGGTAAGATTTTTAACTTGAGACACGAGTTGGTAAAGTATTGCATGCAGGATTGCGAAGTACTGCTTCAAGGGTGTATGCTGTTCAGGAAACTGTTTGTAGAACTTAATAATTTGGACCCTTTCAAGTATAGCTTAACCCTAGCAGGCGCTTGCCTAAATGCTTTTAGAATGAATTACATGCCAGAGGACCTAAAATTAGCTCATTTGCCAGAAAGGGGAGTTTTTGAAAATGGCTCAAACCAGAACCATAGCAAACTCTCACAAAAATACCTTAAATGGCTCGAAAAGGTGAAGGGACATGATATTCAGTACTGGGACAACGGTGGTGAAAAGAAACTAGTTTTGAAAAATGGACGCAAAATCTATGTGGATGGTTATTACGAACGAAATAGGCTTTATCATGTAGTAGAAGTGCACGGCTGTTATTTCCACGGGCATACTTGTCTTCCAAACCGTCACCAACTAGGACATCTAGGTAAAGAGGCTGCTGAACTGTATGCGGATACAATGGCCCGTTCTCAAGCAATTCGTGAAACGGGATATATTCTGGAGGAAATTTGGGAATGTCAAATTTATCAAATGTTGGATGTGGACCCTGAAATGGCTAAATATTTCGAAGAAGTGGAAGTTATTGGATCTCTAGAACCAAGGGAGGCTTTCATGGGAGGTCGAACCCAAACCTTTCGAACGATTACAAAGGCAGCTGACGATGAAGAAATTTCCTATGATGATGTCAATTCGCTTTATCCATTTATTAATTGCAAAACAGAATATCCTGTAGGAAAGTATAGGCAAATTCTTAGGCCGCGACTTCCTGAAACGGCCATTTTAGAATGGAGGGATGCGACGCCCAATGGGCTTTATTACAAACTAAAGTACCGAGGGTTTTATTACTGCCAAGTTTTACCACCAACAAACTGTAAAGTTGCAATCCTCCCGGTGAGGTACCAAGGACAGTTGATCTATCCGCTATGTAATAGTTGTATGAAAGAATGCATCAATTCTGGTGAGAACTTGGGTCACAAAGAATGCAAACATTTGGTGGGAGAACGGTACATTCGGGGCACCTGGTTCAGTGACGAGCTTCAGTACGCGTTGGAAAATGAGTATCGATTAATTCAGGTGCATGAGATTATTTATTGGCCCGAGAAACAATGGACCAATCAGCGCAAAAATATGTGGAGGAATTTCGGAAACAGACTGGTATTGACCTGGAACCATCCAAAATTGAACGAAACGAAGGACTACGTTATTTGGCAAAAATTATGTGTAACAGTTTATGGGGAAAGTTTGGGCAGAAAGCCGATCATGCGAATGCAAAATTGTGTAAAAATAGGGAGGACATTTTGGCAGTAATTTCCAACAACAATCTCGTTTTGACAGGCGAGCACGATTTCCCGGAAAGCGGCTTCCGGCTTTTGAAAACTAGAGCTCGTAGCGAAACAATTCATTCTACTTCAACCGGTTCATTGGCGGTGGCCTGTATCACAACTGCAGCGGCACGTCTCCACATGGTTAAATTGATGCATAAATTGGAAGACGCAGGAGCCACTTTGGCCTATACGGACACGGACAGTATTGTCTATCTTCATAAAAGAGACTCTGCAGCCATCAAAGCCTTCAAATCAATCCATTGTGGGACGAGTTTGGGGCAACTATCTAGTGAAATACACCCAAATCATCGTGGCATGATTTTTATCTCCCCCGGACCAAAACAGTACGTGCTAAGAGAAATTGACGACGAGGGTGGCGTCAAGGACACGGCAAAGCTACGCGGGATTACCCAAAACTATGAGAATCGTGAAAAGGCCACGTTGGAGAATATTGAGCTGCAGACACGAGCATTGATCGAAGGTCGGCAGTTCGATATTGAGCCGATACAATTTGTTTACCAACGAATCAAAAAGAGCTTTGGGAAGATTTACAATCAACCAGTTAACATTGATTACTATGCTAGAAATTTGAAAGGCTTGCTGCTTGAGGACGGCCAAGTCCTCCCCTATGGCTATAATGGACGACTTTTTCTCTGTAAAGATGTATTGTGATGATTTAACATTTTGTGTGATAAATATTTTGGTGTAAAAAACATTGTACGGGTATACTCGGCGGGTGGCGCGAAAATACGACACTTGCAGAAAAATGGCGCAAACCGTCCCTTATAGTAGTAAATTCTATTCAACTGAACAATCCTACTACATCTTCTTGTGGTATGCTTCTTGGGTTCGTGAATCTTTCTGGGTCTATGCTCTATGCTAGGCTTGGGGAGTCTGAATGGGCCCAAGGGGCACTGGCGGGAATATAGTGTGGCAGGCTATTATTCCTCATCATGGTGCGTCGGGGATTCGAATCTGAGTCTCTAAATCCTTGCCAATATGTGTTTATACCCTACACTCAATCTCCATGTGAGAAAAGACAGGTCACTCGTGTTTTGAACCAATACCTACCGCGAAAGCGAAGGGATGCTGATATCCGAATCCAAGACCCGCAATTTGTGCGTCAAAACCCGCGAACAGGAAAGGATTGGTGATGGAATCCAGAGCCAATACCAACAGAACCAATACCAAAACCGCCGTCGTTCGAGGCAGTCCTGCCAAGACGATGAGTGAAGATGTAAACCGCGATGGAACCGGCTTTTACCGGCAAGTATACGGCTTCTACTCCGTTATTCCCTCGTGGAAACCTCGATTCCCCGTTGGGGTAATGTACTAGCCTACGATCTTGAGTAATTTCATTGCGTATGGCGCCTGAAATACATTAGTTTCTGATGTTGGCCTCTAGCCACATCATTGAACATCGATCGTTGAAACTTGTGGAGGAGCTTAGATAAACCGTTGCTGCGGCCATCAGATGCCAATACATACCAGAACCAGGGTGCGATGATGTGTGCTTTATGCCGCGCTCGCCGCTCGGTGGTCCGCAAACCATCGAGATGTCAGAAGAGATTATAGCAGCACCCTACGCCTCCTCGTCTCGTCCGCACTCACAGTTCCTTTGGAGGTGTATCCTAGGCCGAGCTCCGGCGAACGAGGAGTGCTTCGACTTTCGTCTCTGGATGGCGGCACCTTTGTCAAGAGAAACAGGCTCTGCCCACGCCAAAAAGATGACAGAGAGTCCTGCAGGAATCTCCGAAGAATCTCAGGTGAAGGTTTGATTTTTGGATTTATACATTTTCACGCGCTTGATCAGCGTATTCATCGAAATTGGTGAGACAAGTCTCGACCGATCTGCGCTTTTTGCTATTTTGTTCTTTGGTCGCGCTCAAAATTTCAAAACCAGTTCCCAATGTTCTGAGGTTGACCCGTGACGAAAGCGGTGAGGCAGCAGATATCCGGTGGGAGGTAAAGACTAGATCGACCCAAAACCCTACAGGTCAACTGTGGAAGGTTTAACCCAGAACCGGAAAGCTTTTGTGTTTCGAAAGTGGACCAATTCCAGTCGGAGAGGGTACAGATCCTGCTACAAACACCTTTCTGAAGGGTTTTGTAGACAGAACTGTGGCAAATGGGATATAAACCCTCATGTCAACCATCCAAAACCTCCGATTGTCGGACCAGCACAAAACCGAAGAAATAGCTGCAACTCGCAGCTTATTTTTTCAAAAAATTGCAGCTGTTGATTCTATTTATAGCGTCCTCAGCGCAATTTTCGAAGAAAAACTTTTTTCCTTCAACCAATTCCATGATCAGCAAACCGTTCGCTTACTTTCCAAACGAGCGAAGAGAAAGAAAAAGGATTTTTTAAAAACAACACGGAATTCGCAAAAGTTTGGTTGCCTAAAACACAATGGGTATACGAATTACACCGCCGGGGTACGGTAGCCGCGCGCCGGCCGGTTGCCGCCTCTCTCGAATTTTCGTCCCAAAATTTTGCGAAGAGGAATTTCCCTCACCCGTGTGTTTTCGATCCTTTTTCCCGTGAAACTCCCACATTTCACCTTTCTCTATCAAAATGCTCCAATTTCTTGCTGATCATGTACCCAAAACCATGATTTGAACCAAAACCACTTTCTGATCAGTTTTCGGCAACAATATGAACTCCGTATTGCCCGTTAACTGGGGAAATCCTATTTCCTTATGTCAGAAAGTTTGAACCAAGCCCAGAATTCGGCATTGAATGTGGTGACTGCTCTATTGGTTGCCCTCTCTGTCGATATTCCGACCCAAAACGAATTTATCGACGTTGAGCGACATTTTCTCGCCCTCGAAGATGGATTCAACAGGACAAATCTTACGATTGCTGCTGACGATTGCTATATTGGTTGTCCGCGTCGTAAGATTTTACTGAATTTCCCTCTGGTTCTACTCTCACGGTAGAATCAATCAATACCTTTGAGAATCAGTGAGCGTAGTTCCATCAATGCGTGGACAGAAGCTCGCGGCATGCTTTTTGCGTGCGATTCTCAATCTCTTCCAGTTCCTTTTATTTTGGAGTAGTAAAGCTTTCTATCTACACGAAGAAAGTGATGCTCTCTAAAAGAAACACATTCCAAAACCACGGGTGATTTTGAACCCGTTTCGGAAGGACTTCAAGAAGATGACTGACCCATGCTGAGCAAGCAACATCGATGGATCAAGGACGCCGTCGCTGGACCACTCGGTGAACATCGAGCTGCAGTGAGAGAGCGCACGATCACCTCTGCCTACTGCGGTCAAAAATTAAGTTGAATTTTGAAGGGAGCAGCTCCCGACTGGGGTCAAAAATTAAGTTGAATTTGGAAGGGAGCAGCTCCCGACTGGGGTCAAAAATTAAGTTGAATTTTGAAGGGAGCAGCTCCCGACTGGGGTCAAAAATTAAGTTGAATTTTGAAGGGAGCAGCTCCCGACTGGGGTCAAAAATTAAGTTGAATTTTGAAGGGAGCAGCTCCCGACTGGGGTCAAAAATTAAGTTGAATTTTGAAGGGAGCAGCTCCCGACTGGGGTCAAAAATTAAGTTGAATTTTGAAGGGAGCAGCCGCCAAGCGGAGTCAAAAATTAAGTTGAATTTTGAAGGGAGCAGCTCCCGACTGGGGTCAAAAATTAAGTTGAATTTTGAAGGGAGCAGCCGCCAAGCGGAGTCAAAAATTAAGTTGAATTTTGAAGGGAGCAGCCGCCAAGCGGAGTCAAAAATTAAGTTGAATTTTGAAGGGAGCAGCCGCCAAGCGGAGTCAAAAATTAAGTTGAATTTTGAAGGGAGCAGCTCCCGACTGGGGTCAAAAATTAAGTTGAATTTTGAAGGGAGCAGCTCCCGACTGGGGTCAAAAATTAAGTTGAATTTTGAAGGGAGCAGCCGCCAAGCGGAGTCAAAAATTAAGTTGAATTTTGAAGGGAGCAGCTCCCGACTGGGGTCAAAAATTAAGTTGAATTTTGAAGGGAGCAGCTCCCGACTGGGGTCAAAAATTAAGTTGAATTTTGAAGGGAGCAGCTCCCGACTGGGGTCAAAAATTAAGTTGAATTTTGAAGGAGCAGCTCCCGACTGGGGTCAAAAATTAAGTTGAATTTTGAAGGGAGCAGCTCCCGACTGGGGTCAAAAATTAAGTTGAATTTTGAAGGGAGCAGCTCCCGACTGGGGTCAAAAATTAAGTTGAATTTTGAAGGGGCAGCCGCCAAGCGGAGTCAAAAATTAAGTTGAATTTTGAAGGGAGCAGCCGCCAAGCGGAGTCAAAAATTAAGTTGAATTTTGAAGGGAGCAGCTCCCGACTGGGGTCAAAAATTAAGTTGAATTTTGAAGGGAGCAGCTCCCGACTGGGGTCAAAAATTAAGTTGAATTTTGAAGGGAGCAGCTCCCGACTGGGGTCAAAAATTAAGTTGAATTTTGAAGGGAGCAGCCGCCAAGCGGAGTCAAAAATTAAGTTGAATTTTGAAGGGAGCAGCTCCCGACTGGGGTCAAAAATTAAGTTGAATTTTGAAGGGAGCAGCTCCCGACTGGGGTCAAAAAATTAAGTTGAATTTTGAAGGGAGCAGCTCCCGACTGGGGTCAAAAATTAAGTTGAATTTTGAAGGGAGCAGCTCCCGACTGGGGTCAAAAATTAAGTTGAATTTTGAAGGGAGCAGCCGCCAAGCGGAGTCAAAAATTAAGTTGAATTTTGAAGGGAGCAGCTCCCGACTGGGGTCAAAAATTAAGTTGAATTTTGAAGGGAGCAGCTCCCGACTGGGGTCAAAAATTAAGTTGAATTTTGAAGGGAGCAGCTCCCGACTGGGGTCAAAAATTAAGTTGAATTTTGAAGGGAGCAGCTCCCGACTGGGGTCAAAAATTAAGTTGAATTTTGAAGGGAGCAGCTCCCGACTGGGGTCAAAAATTAAGTTGAATTTTGAAGGGAGCAGCTCCCGAGTGGGGTCAAAAATTAAGTTGAATTTTGAAGGGAGCAGCCGCCAAGCGGGAGTCAAAATTAAGTTGAATTTTGAAGGGAGCAGCCGCCAAGCGGAGTCAAAAATTAAGTTGAATTTTGAAGGGAGCAGCTCCCGACTGGGGTCAAAAATTAAGTTGAATTTTGAAGGGAGCAGCTCCCGACTGGGGTCAAAAATTAAGTTGAATTTTGAAGGGAGCAGCCGCCAAGCGGAGTCAAAAATTAAGTTGAATTTTGAAGGGAGCAGCTCCCGACTGGGGTCAAAAATTAAGTTGAATTTTGAAGGGAGCAGCTCCCGACTGGGGGTCAAAAAATTAAGTTGAATTTTGAAGGGAGCAGCCGCCAAGCGGAGTCAAAAATTAAGTTGAATTTTGAAGGAGCAGCCGCCAAGCGGAGTCAAAAATTAAGTTGAATTTTGAAGGGAGCAGCCGCCAAGCGGAGTCAAAAATTACGTTGAATTGTGAAGGGAGCAGCTCCCGACTGGGGTCAAAAATTAAGTTGAATTTTGAAGGGAGCAGCCGCCAAGCGGAGTCAAAAATTAAGTTGAATTTTGAAGGGAGCAGCCGCCAAGCGGAGTCAAAAATTAAGTTGAATTTTGAAGGGAGCAGCTCCCGACTGGGGTCAAAAATTAAGTTGAATTTTGAAGGGAGCAGCTCCCGACTGGGGTCAAAAATTAAGTTGAATTTTGAAGGGAGCAGCTGCCAGGCTGGAGTCAAAAATTAAGTTGAATTTTGAAGGGAGCAGCTCCCGACTGGGGTCAAAAATTAAGTTGAATTTTGAAGGGAGCAGCTCCCGACTGGGGTCAAAAATTAAGTTGAATTTTGAAGGGAGCAGCTCCCGACTGGGGTCAAAAATTAAGTTGAATTTTGAAGGGAGCAGCTCCCGACTGGGGTCAAAAATTAAGTTGAATTTTGAAGGGAGCAGCCGCCAAGCGGAGTCAAAAATTAAGTTGAATTTTGAAGGGAGCAGCTCCCGACTGGGGTCAAAAATTAAGTTGAATTTTGAAGGGAGCAGCCTCCCGACTGGGGTCAAAAATTGTTGAATTTTGAAGGGAGCAGCTCCCGACTGGGGTCAAAAATTAAGTTGAATTTTGAAGGGAGCAGCTCCCGACTGGGGTCAAAAATTAAGTTGAATTTTGAAGGGAGCAGCTCCCGACTGGGGTCAAAAATTAAGTTGAATTTTGAAGGGAGCAGCTCCCGACTGGGGTCAAAAATTAAGTTGAATTTTGAAGGGAGCAGCCGCCAAGCGGAGTCAAAAATTAAGTTGAATTTTGAAGGGAGCAGCCGCCAAGCGGAGTCAAAAATTAAGTTGAATTTTGAAGGGAGCAGCTCCCGACTGGGGTCAAAAATTAAGTTGAATTTTGAAGGGAGCAGCTCCCGACTGGGGTCAAAAATTAAGTTGAATTTTGAAGGAGCAGCCGCCAAGCGGAGTCAAAAATTAAGTTGAATTTTGAAGGGAGCAGCTCCCGACTGGGGTCAAAAATTAGTTGAATTTTTGAAGGGAGCAGCTCCCGACTGGGGTCAAAAATTAAGTTGAATTTTGAAGGGAGCAGCCGCCAAGCGGAGTCAAAAATTAAGTTGAATTTTGAAGGGAGCAGCCGCCAAGCGGAGTCAAAAAATTAAGTTGAATTTTGAAGGGAGCAGCCGCCAAGCGGAGTCAAAAAATTAAGTTGAATTTTGAAGGGAGCAGCTCCCGACTGGGGTCATTTAAGAGAAAATTAAGTTGAATTTTGAAGGGAGCAGCCGCCAAGCGGAGTCAAAATTAAGTTGAATTTTGAAGGAGCAGCTCCAAGCGGAGTCAAAAATTAAGTTGAATTTTGAAGGGAGCAGCTCCCGACTGGGGTCAAAAATTAAGTTGAATTTTGAAGGGAGTAGCTCCCGACTGGGGTCAAAAATTAAGTTGAATTTTGAGGGGAGCAGCTCCCGACTGGGGTCAAAAATTAAGTTGAATTTTGAAGGGAGCAGCCGCCAAGCGGAGTCAAAAATTAAGTTGAATTTTGAAGGGAGCAGCTCCCGACTGGGGTCAAAAATTAAGTTGAATTTTGAAGGGAGCAGCCGCCAAGCGGAGTCAAAAATTAAGTTGAATTTTGAAGGGAGCAGCCGCCAAGCGGAGTCAAAAATTAAGTTGAATTTTGAAGGGAGCAGCCGCCAAGCGGAGTCAAAAATTAAGTTGAATTGTGAAGGGAGCAGCTCCCGACTGGGGTCAAAAATTAAGTTGAATTTTGAAGGGAGCAGCTCCCGACTGGGGTCAAAAATTAAGTTGAATTTTGAAGGGAGCAGCTCCCGACTGGGGTCAAAAATTAAGTTGAATTTTGAAGGAGCAGCTCCCGACTGGGGTCAAAAATTAAGTTGAATTTTGAAGGGAGCAGCCGCCAAGCGGAGTCAAAAATTAAGTTGAATTTTGAAGGGAGCAGCTCCCGACTGGGGTCAAAAATTAAGTTGAATTTTGAAGGGAGCAGCCGCCAAGCGGAGTCAAAA
>CATQJA010000869.1:0-24614 GCA_958295435.1 Mesorhabditis spiculigera
CAAACCCACAGCTTCGGTAGGAACGATTTTCAAAGCACTGCCGTTTTTAAGTAGCTCTTCTCACCACCAGTTTTATCTTATATTTTGTAGCACCGATATGCATCACAAGCTGAAACCAGCTTGCTACCCGCTTCGGAACGTCTTCAATGGGGTCTCAAGAGGGATACTTCTGATGGGCATCTTTAAACTGTTGATCGTGGGGGCCTCACCAATTCGGTAATCTATTTTATTTTCCACTTTGTTAGCGGCAGGCTTACCGGACGGCTTTTCCGTTTTATAGAAGTGCCAACGAGTCGCAACCAGACGACTTGAATCGTCTTCGCAGAGCCGTTACCGAAGCGGTTAGTATCGGTGTTGCAGGGAGCACCGAATATATATTTTCTATGATCTCATTTCATAGTGTCTGGGAGCCCGACCGTTTGTCTGCTACTCCTTCGACAAGCTCGGGCAAGATTACCCAGCATGGCTGCAAACATCAGATGCGCAAAAAGAATCAAACAAGGTAGCTCACCGATCCTGTAAACCATGTATAGCACGGACGGAAGGATCGAATGCCGTTGCAAAAATCCCGAGAAAATAACGAAGACATCCAAAAAGGCCTGGCTGTCTCGTCCCCCCTCCCGGTAAAATTGTCTCCCCCCCCCGCACAACCGACATATACCCAAACCTTATTTATATTTAGGAAATTAGATTATTCTCCGACCCGAAATGACCAAATTATAGACCTTTTCAAGTATTTTTCTAACTTTTTTGGTTGTTTTTTTTGCCGCTAATCTAGTTTGAACTTACTTAAAAACGTAACGTAAAACGTTAAAAACGCTTTGTACTTGATATCGAAAGAATACTGATTTTAGTGCTCGTCGTGTGATGTCACACTGGGAAAGGAATGCTACGTTGGTGAGGTGTTAAACGCCGATCCTCCACATGGCAAGAGGCTGAAATGTGACGAGTGCCGCCCCCAATTTTGCGTAGGTTTCTCAAAGTTACTTGCGAAAGTTCTTGGTTTCGATCCGTGCCGGTTTGGGGTTGAATAGAGGGAAATAGAGATAACATCAATAGCGACCATCAAATGTCACAAAAACGTTACTAAAATAAAAATAAATAATCAAAGCCATTCTAAGCTTTTAACAGCGTGGCAAATTTTTTTGGTGGCAAAATAAAAATTTAAAACCAGATACATAGTTCCAGTCGCTTCGCGACAGGAAGGATCTGGCTTTCGGGCCACCCTTCATGTAATACACCAGCACACCCATCCCTACCTCTCCGAAAATGCCCCCGCTAATGGCTACAGATGAATTCCATTCAGTTCCACGACAAACAGTTCCCCCGACAATCGGTTCCCCGACAAAATCATTTCCCCGACAGATTAGTTCCCCCACACTCAGTTCCCCGGCAAATCTTTTCCCCGACACGACGGCCTGTTCCACAATGCGATTTTGAAACGGGAATTTCGTCGCGGCTGCTCTCCCCGACTTCCCTTCATGCCTGATCAAGCATTATTTCTTTCATACCGCGACTTACCAACATAATATCGCTCCATCCAAACCATGATCGGGGTGAGGCGTAGATCAATCACCTCGATCAGCTCATCCCAAACACGTAGCACTTCTTCAGGGAGAACAAACACGGGGAAATGATTGTCGGGGAATTGAGTATTGGCAAACCGATTGTCGGGGAACTGATTGTCGAGGAATCGATTTGTCGGGGACCTGATTGTCGGGGAAATGATTGTCGGGGAACTGAACTGATACCTACAGATGCCTCCCATAGCCTAACGCTCTTAAAAAGCTACTAAGATACCTTCCTGATGGCTTTAGATACCTGCCCTAGGCGAAATCCCCTTAAAAACGAAAATAACGACCGACAGAACGTCGGAGAAAAAAAAAGAAAGGATATGGCTGCGGTGAAAATTTTCATCCACGAAACACGCGCGACCTGGCTCACTCTGTCGAAAACCATGCCAAAGTCCGTCCCCCCACCCTTTTACTAATGTAGAAAAAACCTTGAACTTTAATTTTAATAATTTAAACGACAACTTTTTCATAATTTTTTATCAGTTTGGGGGTTTCTGACCACGCTCTATCCGAATCCGAAGAGAGCTAGCTCTTTTCGCCTTCGAGTTGAATCCGGCTTCAGTTTTTGTCGAGGAGGCGAGGCTTCAGCTCTTCACAACTGACGCCTCAAGAAAATTGTTATTGTTGATTACCATTTTGCACAAAATGAGTCACATTCTAATAACAACTTTTCTAAGACATTTTTATATATCTATTATCTACCACATTTTTTTTTACATTTTAAGGAGCAACGCTGAGTCAAATACTAACCGAAGATGTGCTCTGGTGTAACGAATCGATGCAAGAATTTCAGGAGGCTGATAAAATGCCGGCTGCGGATTGTGTTGCGCCAGTCAAGGTCCATGGAATAAATGGTATACTTGCATGGGTTGATTATTTCGTAATGGCTTTGAAATTTGCAGAGATGACCTATTTGCCCTTCAACCTGTGCACACGCGAGATGGCGGCCTCTGGGCAATGCGAAGGAAAGAGTTTGTAGGTCAACGTTGGCTACAGCTTAAAAGGTCTGTCAGGAGCACTCGAATATATATGCCTGGCTCCATACCCCATACGACGCAATACTTTCTTCAATGCGATGCTGGATTTGTCATCCCGCAGTGAGTCAACCTTGGAAAATCGGAAATAGCGATATTGGTTCTGTTCTATTTCGCGTGGGGGAAAAAACTGTGCGGGGGAAGTTTCTTCGTTTTTTTTATAACTCTTTTATATGATGCTATTTTGAATTGTAATTAAAACTCTTAGTATATTTTTTAACGCTGTATCGAATGGCATTAAAGAAATTTTTGTAAGTTATCGAAAATGTCGAAAACTAACTTTCGACTCCACGATCCCATGTGGAAACATCGAATAAACCTTGTTTTTGCTATAACTATTTTATAAAACAATAATTTAAGATGAAATTCAAATTCTCAGTATATTTTTTGATGCTCTATCGAATGACGGGTTCAAAATGTCGAAAAACTGGCGAAAATGCCGAAAACTAACATTCCGGAACCAGTTTCAATAGTTTTTTTTTGTTTTTGCTATAACTTTTTTATATTACAATATTTTTAGCTAAAACAAAAACTCTTAGTATATTTTTTGATGCTCTATCGAATGGCGTTGCAAAAATCCCGAGCAAATAGCGAAAAGATGGAAGGTTCCGCGAAGCATATTTCCCCCGCACAGTTTTTTCCCCCACGCGAAATAGAACAGAACCGCGATATTTTTTGGAAAGACGCATAACAAGGACACTTTAGAATGGTGCTTGCTGCTAGTGCTGCGGACCGAACAATCAAAGAGATGTGCATTCCAAGCCTTCAACTGGCAGCCGGATACCTGCAAACGGATCAAACAGGCTTTGACAAAAACCCTTACGACGTCTTTGATCCTCTGCAACCCAACGTAACGGACTAGCCAAAGTGAAAAATGAATTTTATACTTAGTATTGTCCGAGGGGCGGTCGTCAGGCCGGTCAAAAATGCGATCCACTGCATCTTTGCATGTCCGATCCGGCAGCGATGTATAGATATCCACTTTTCATTGATGCTCGTTTAGAAAGTTCTATCCTGGAGAAGGAGATGTGATAAAAACGGCGACAGAATGCGACGAGCAGTGCGTATTCCCCCGATCTGATGGCCAATATCTTCCGGAATCGTGTGTCCTCTTGGATATCACTGATCCGAAGGGCACCCCTCCATATTACTCGCTTCGTCGAGCACTGGTGAATACCCCACTATGTTTCTTTGAATTTGCCGAATTCCAGTCGGGACCGTACGCTTCGTTGATGAGTGAGGATGAGACGATTGACCTCCTGGAGAGTCTACGAGCCAGAAAGCCAGCTTCTGACAGCCCCATCGAGCAGCCAGTGGGCCCTTCGAACAACCTGGGCAATCCATCGGACAAGGTGCTTTTTTTCTGTAGTTGGAGACATTTGTTTATAGACACCCGGTGACAAGGCAAATCCACAACTGCAGCACGGAGGTCGGGTGAAGCGTCAGGGTTCTTCACTTCCGACTGTATCCTATCCACGATGCATCAAGACTGACGGCCTGCCGGTATGTAATCTTGAGGAGTAGAACTAAATAGATCAAGCATCATTAAAAACTCGCACCGGGACACGGCGTACAGTCTTTCCCGCTTCATTTTTCAAAGCACCGATGGGATTTTTCGCAGCAGTATATAGGTTTGTTAAGGTTCTAGCAAATCGGCCAAATTTTCGTGCTATCGAATGCCAGATAATATTCTTGAAATAGAGCGTTCCCCGTATTTAGCCAGCGCTTCAAGATCTTTCCACCCATCATCACCTATAATAATTTTGTTGTGGTCTCTGTCCGTCTGAAGCCGAATTCAACTCGAAGGGGAAAGGAGCTAGAGCTTAGCTCTCTTCGGATTCGGGTAGAGCGTGGTCAGAAACCCCCAAACTGATAAAAAAATTATGAAAAAGTTTTAGTTTAAATTATTAAAATTAACTTTGAAAGTGGCGCCTTAATAAAACGAGTGGCGCCCTCTCCCGGGAGGCCACACCCCCTTTCCCTTCGCCCATCTTCGCCAGGCTCTTTCCCGCACCCAGATCTTTTTTTTGAGTTACTTTCATACTTTTTAATACTTTTTAATTATGTTAATTCGTTATTTAAATCATCTAAAGCCATCAGGAAGGTATTTAGGTAGTTTTTGAACGGGATTTCGGCTATGGGGGGTTTTGATGGAGGTGGGAAAAGATGTGGTCAAGTGGGACATGTAGGGTAGCCCGAAGGCAAGATGGTTGCAGTCGCGAAGCGACTGTAACCATCCGGTATTTTACAGGAAGACCAGAAGGCGATCGTAAAAGCCGACGGACTGCTCGACTGCGAGCGGAACCCTTTCTACAAGGAATTGGGCCTCGAATCGCTCACCGTCACCAAATTGCCACTTTGCAGTGGCGTCGATTCGAATAAGGTAGACCGTGATTTTCCGTGGTTTCCGTGATTTATCTAACACTTTTTGGAAACCCGTTCTTTGTGGTAATGATCCTTTTCAGAAATTCTGTCAGTCCGTTGTTGCCACAGAGCCGACCACCAATATGCCAAATACCGCCCTCACCGACGAGGGTCTGTTGCTCATGCTGACTTCTTCGCCGCTGGCTCTTGTCGGCATCGGTGTCGGCGGTATCGTGCTAGTGTTCCTGGTGATCGGTGGCGTATGGATGCTGTGCTGTCGGCATCCCAAGGAGCCAATCAAGTCCGAATCAGAGCCGTAAGCTACTGTCAACCCTTGACGAGCTCCGTTTACAGACTAACACCGCCGGACGAAGACACGGAGAAGGCGCGAGCGGCTCCGGCTGCGGTTTCGGAGGCCAAAACAATAAATTGGGAGGGTGAGGCTGAATGACCGGGTGTCACAATAAAAAAACCTCTCCAACTCGACGCAGATGTATCGGATCGGATCTTCCTTCATTCCGACCGTTACACCATTCGAAAGCCCTTGAAACGCCGAGTTTGCAACAATCTTCAAAACTGCGTCATTTTACAACGCATTTAAAAAGATTAAGGCACGGCCGCTGAATTTCATTAACGACTACTTCCGGTCAGTTTGCTGGGAGAAATGGATCAAATTAGCTCTTATGCAACCTTGAAAAACCGCAAACCTTGCAAAATCGTTTGTAAAACAGCGCAGTTAAATAAAAAAACATGGTTTTGAACTGTATTGTAAACAAATTTCGAATGATGTAGATTTCGTTCGGATCCGGTGCAGTCCAGACCTTCTTGGGCCTTGGTATCCCTAGGAAACTTTATAGAGCCACCTGCCACGCAGCCACTCAAGTCGTCAACCGTCTTCGGCATGACCGATATCACCAACTTGCTCGAAGATTTTCATCTCTGGGTACGTCCGCAGTTTTGGTGATGCCAAAAATAACATATTTTTGCGGTTTGTAACACCATTGTTGCCGCATTTCGCACAGTTTTTGGATGCCGAAACGGCGCATTAAAATTATAAAAATTTTGAAAAGCGAAGCTTTTGCGTCGAATGGCTGATATTACATGTCCAAAATGGAACATTTTTCATTTTAAATTTAAATTTTTGTGGAACTTTCTATCAATAAAAACTACTAAAACACTTTATATAGACGAGAGAAACTAGCATTTTTCTGCCAAAAGGTCCAACATGGTTGTTACCTATCGGCACGCGCGGCACGTACCGTGCAGCTCTTGCGGCCGCGTATAATGTTGAACCCCTTCGAATGAGCGCAATTTAGAGAATACGCATAACTTTAGATGAAAAGTTCGCCTCATCCGAATGCTCCAGCAGCCGAGCCAGGGCAGGCGGCCACCCTAAACGATCAGACGGGCATCCTCTACGAGATTCCTGCTTATGAGCCAACCAAGGTAGATTATCGAAATTTAGTAATTGTCAAAAACGAAAAGAAGGAAAGGATTTTTCATTCTTGGCAATACCTCGGGTTTAAAAAATTAAGGGTGAAGAATTCGCGGCGAGAAACCGAACTTTTTTCGGCCCAAGCCTAGATTTTTTACATAAATAGTGGAAGTGTTTCTAAGTTTTTTATAGCCATTCCTAAACAGAAAGACTTTACAAAATTTTAGTTAAAAAATTTAACCTTGGGTCGAAAAATCAATTTTTTTTTTGGCCCGAAAATGACCAAATTTTCGACTTTTTCAAGCGCTTTTCTAACTTTTTTAAAACGTTTTCTGGATTCAAATAGATTTGAGTTTGATAAAAACAATGTGAAAACACTTTATATTTGATTACTATCCCCGCCAGGGCCGACAGGAAAAAAAAAGTGGTTTCCTCCCCCGCGAATTCTTTTCCCCCCACCCCCCGGGAATACACTAGAACCCCATTTTTGTTTCCAGCCGGCAGCGAAGAAGTCTGCCCCCAACCCAACCCAACAGCCATCCGGAATCACGGAATTGCCGGCACTGTTTGGGACGTTCGGCTATCCCACGCCTGATTATGAATGGGTCGAGAATTACAAAGCAGAGGACGTGAGTGAAATTCTGACAAACTAATCCTACTATATATAAAAAAATAGTGTTTGTGTGTGTGTGTGTATATATTTGCATACACTTCCGTTTGGATGTTCCGCACCTACAGCCTCAGGGAAGCATTTTTTCGGTAGGGAAGAAACGTCATAGGGTAAAGAAGGGGCCGGAATCGACTGCACACACATAAAATCTTTGAAAAATTGCCATTTTCGCTATTAAAATTGAGTTTTTGTAAAAATCTTGGCTTCCCTCTTTGTTAGGGAGAAATTAGCATACGCCGGAAATGGACGTGGCTTATAAAAAGGAAGAGAGGGCGTGGTTTTCATTTTTTGCTGATCGTTTTTCGGCAAGAATTATGCAAAGCAATACTTGCATAGGTCCTTGACGGGGCCAGGGTTGAAAAGCCGCGAAGCGGTTTTTCAACCCTGGTTGTACATAATTTATGTTATAGCCGATCGTGGTCCGGGTGGGTATTGAAGCAACGTTTTCATCCGCTGACTTTCGCCTGCCAAGCCAGGGGACTGGGAATTGAGGCGTTTAGCGCGGCTTCATTTGCCATTATATAGGCCTTCCCAAAATTTTTTAACGCCGTTCGATAGAGGGTCGAAAAATATAATACTGATTTCAATTTGAACCTAAAATCATGTAAAATAGAGAGGTACCCAAAGTAATTACAGCCTTTTTGTTTCGCGGCCCGCGGCGGTAGCTCGGTGAGAGCCATTTGAGAAAGCACACTTTGGATGAGCTTTAGCCGAATAAATTGAGTTTTTGTGAATAAAAACGTGCCGAAAATTAAAAATTCGGAATTTGGAAGTTTCAAAAAATCGGACAGACTAGATCCTATCAGCTCGTCGAGAGCTTTCGATAGGGACCTAAATCGTCTAAAATCGGATACGTCTGCGCGCCGCTAGGGTGGGGGGCTAACGGCAACACAGCTTTTCATCTCGCCTTTTTGGATCCGCTGCAACCATTGGGAATTTCGATTTAAAAATTCAGAAAAACCCATCTGGCCAGCCAACATCGGTCCCCGCTGACGGCTTTTTAAATTTTCTCAACCCCGACATTCTTCTAGCCGCGCGCTGCCGGCGGTGTTGAGGTCGTGGATCAAGAGCCACTGCCAGAAGCCGAGCTCCGAACTTTCGTGACGGTAAGCTGAAAAAATCGCTCTGTTTTCTGAGTAACACCACCGCTTGGATTTTAGTCGCTGCACGGGAGCGTGACGCCATCACGGAACCCCGGGGGCGCCGAGCCCAACGAGTCGCAAAAGACCATGGTTGAGGTATTGGAGGAAACGTGGCCGCTTGAAACTTGTGACAAACCTCGGTCCCCCTGCGCAATGGAACTCAGAGTTGGCATAGCTGTCTTTTTTTAGAAAAATACCAGCGTTGAAAAACCGCGTCGCGGTTTTTTGGCCTAGTCCAACTCACAATGAAGTAAAAAGTTACATACTCGCCGAATGCTAAAACATGAACGTGCAATGAGTGCGTTCCCCCGCCCGCCCCCAGCGTGCCCGAAATTTCGTATCTCAGCCCCTGTTGGTCTACAGGTGTGTAAAGTATAGCAAAATGTTCGCCTTGCTCTCGCCAGTATTTTGGTACACTTTACTACCCGATAGGATAACGGGGGCGAAGATATGGTAGGGGTTCTGGTGAGCGTGACCTTCTTCCCCTATAAAGCGTCGTATGCCCCCCCGCAAATCGACCGGAACCTGCTTTGCACGATAAGCCAAATTTTCAAATTTCAAAGGTGTTTAGTAATAAGGAAACAATCATCACCTCGTCCAGCTCCCATTTTCAGGTCCGTCCTGCCAGGGCCAAGAAAGCACCGGCTCTAAAGGTCTGTCCACGCTCCCGGGCCCTTCATTCACACTTGCCCATTCCAGGAGGCCAAGGTGAGCCAAAAGGAAATGGACGACGCCATGGCCCTCGTGCCGTCGGCCCTCGAGCGACTGTTCGACTACCGAAAAGCAGCTGCCGGGGAACAAGTGCGGCTTACTGATTTTTTTTACTTTTGATCTCTCTGACGCCCAAATTTTTTTACCCATTGATATGTCGTGATTTTCAGATACGCAAAAACCATTTTAGCGTAAATTTATTACTGCCCGCAGCGCAGGGAGCGGGGCATTTTCAGAAAATCATCTTTCCCGACGATCCCGTCCCTTATTCCAGCACACGCCATTTTAATGACATTTTAAACTTTGCAGGCAAACGGGCTCGGAAAAAAAAATTAAAGTTCGATTCGATTTGACACAATAAAAATTGGCTTTTTTCAAATTCAGGCCGAGTTCACCGTCAAGGAGGTGCTGACCTTGCTCATCGGATTCGCCGGCGTGCAACTCAAAGAAAAGACATTGATCGCCAAAATCGACGGCCAAACGACGATGGTTGGCGACATACATGGACAGGTGGGGGCATGCTTGATTTCTGATTGGACGTTTTCAGTGGGACACCCTGCAGCGGGTCGTCTCAGCCGCTGCCCACCGACGGGAACACAGGGATCCGGCTCTCTCCACGGGAGGCGGAAAGTAGGGCTTGAGCGCTTTCCTAAACGCAAGAACGCTAAAAATTTTGATTAAAAGCACAGTAAAAAAAAATAGATTTTTCTAACAAAATTTCACACTTGCAAAGATTTCTTAAAGTACGCCGTATCAATTGCCCTTGAAAATATAGTTAACAAGGAGACGTTTTTGAGAGATAATCTGGTTTCCTGTGCAGAATTTTCTGCCTTGAGCCCGAAACCGGTGTCTAATTATGCGAAATGATCGGAACAAAAACGCTATGAAGGTTTTAAATGCAAAAATGCAATGCAATGGCCCAATTTCCGCAGACTTTTGCCCTTTTCGCCAGGGAAAGTTTAATAACGTTTCTAAACGAATCATTTTCAAGTTTTGAAAACAGCTTCGGAATCTGCCCAAACCTTGGTATAAGAGGTACTTGGTGCCGTAAGGAAACCCAATCGTCAGTAAAAACGTCTCCTGCTAAAAAATTGCCTTGGTAGTGATAATTCAGTTTTGTTTATGCTTGGTATCATTATAATCCCCGTGCTCCACTTGACGAAGATTTGACGATATCCTTTTCGAATTACGGCGCATTTCAGGATACTGTTCCTGGGTGACATCGTCGACCGAGACGTGTTCTGTATGGAGTGCATGCTGATGATTATGGTGATGAAGATCACGTATCCAGATAAGGTTGGTCACTTAGGATTTTGCTTGATCTTGTTTGTATCATTGAAGGTGCTTATCCACTTTTTCACGTTTACTAAAAAACCCAGCAAATCTTAAAGGGATGCCGACGGCATAGTCAATCGGTTACGCGCTAGAAAGAAAATGTCTCTGCGCCTCTCCCCAGGACGCGCTCTCTGCCCTGTTGGCTACTTGCCAATTTGTTGATGGGGGGGATCGACACATGCCGTCGGCAGCCCTTTAATTTTGCCGGGCAAAAAATCGCCGATTTTTGATCAGCCGGGACATGATTTTTGACGACTTCGAAATATTTTCCTGCCTTTCTAGGCTAGCTTCTTGGGAAACAGGTTGCAATAGCATTCATAGATGCTATGAGCTCGTGAGCACCATTTTTATGTTATTACAGGTGTTCCTCCTTCGCGGGAATCACGAAACGGCGCACATCAACCGGCAATACGGCTTTTTCGATGAGCTAGTGGGCAGATATCCGCTAGTACGTATCATTGCAGGGCTTATCAAAACTACTTTCCGCTTTAAAATAGCGCAATGTGCATTTTTTTTCTACCGCATCATACCCGCCAAAGGGGCTTTGTTCAACTTTCCTAAAAGTCATCTTTCCTAAGGTGATTTTTCCCATAAGTCACTTTCGCTAAAATTCATTTTTCCTAAGAATCAATATTTCTAAGTTTGTTCCTGAAAGTTGGTATTTTGTGAAGCGTCGGCCAAAAAAATGCTCAAAATCGCCTCTTTCTGAGCGAATTTTCTCGTAAATCGTAATCGTACAGCAGCTTTTGAAAGATGGGATCGATTCAGAATTTCAAGCTCTATCGAACGAGCTATGTCACATAGCAAAATTCGAAGATCACTGAAAAGCCACTCCTTGTAAGCCGAAATGGCTAGCACAACAAAGCACCTTAGGCGGACGCCAAATTGCTGTGGACGGCCTTCAACCGGGTCTTCAATTTGCTGCCCCTGTGCGCGTTGGTCGGCGGCGAACGCCGTGGTCTCTTTGTGGTGCACGCTGGATTTGGTCGTGAGCCCTGCTTCAGCCGCCGCATTTCCCCCCAAACCTTTGCAGCAAAATTCGAAAAGGAGGGCCTGGACGCGCTCAAAGATGTGCCATACCCGCTCAGCGAGACCGAAGCCTGGCCGCAGGTTATGGACATGATCTGGTCGGATCCCGAGCCGCTGGCCGATCAACCCGAGTAAGCGCTGTCAAACGGAAAAACCCATCGACCGCATAATTGAAAAAAATCGCCCGAAATTTTGGAGCATCAGCATTTTTGCACTCTCCAAAACAAAACTGAAAATGAAAATCCCGAAAAAGGCCGCACTGGTCTTTGTTCATTTCCGATTCGCATCTCTAGACATTTTGAAAATACGTGTTCAAAGGTATATAACTGGTTAACAGTAGCTCTTCTCTTACTTTAGCCCCACTAGCTACCGTAGTTTTTGGGTTATCGCAGAAAATACAGTTTTCCCCAACATTTTCCTTTCATTTTTCGGTTATCTTTCGGACTCTGCGTCAATTCACGTCAAGCCTCTACTGCAAATTTTCCATTCCTCTGCGTTTCAACATCCATTATCTACTATATATAAATTTCTAATGTCCGTCTGCCCGTCCGACCGGGAATTCAATCCCGCCGCGATCCCCCCTGTCTATCGTAGTCAGGGGCTGAAAATTTTCACCGGAGCCGCGTCGTTTCGCATTTTCCCCCCGGGAGGGCCAGCGCTGAACCCCCGCGGAGCGGGGGGTCAGCGCTGGTCTTTACTAAAATGACTTAAAGAGCCAATTTTCAAGCAGACTTTTTCAAAGTAAAAATTCCCTAGGATAAAAAGGTTTGGCACTTCATTTTCGCCATACATTCTGAGGTGCAAATCTTGCAAAATTTTGCTTAAAAAGATGAAATAAAAATTTGCCTTGCGATTACTCGAAAACTACCGTAGGTAACGGGCGGAAAGTTTCTGTGAATATGTGAAATACCTTTGTGTACCTCTGTGCAAAATTTCATGCTCGACCGATAAATTCCAGCCTGACTTTTTCTATTGGGAGACCCTCCCGTGGTTTCGAAGAAAGGCATAACGGGAGAAGAAGAAATGGGAAAACCCATCACCCCACAAAAAACTACAAAAAAAATCCTACAAATTAGCTCACAAAAAATTTCGCCACATTTTTTAGTTTAAAAGCGCTTTGTGCGGATAGTTTTGGGAGTTTCGTTACTTTGGATCTTTTTAAAATCGGTGGCCATGGTAAACTCCCTACAATCTCAGGTACAAGCCGAATACGGCCCGCGGTTTGAGCATCGTGTACCCAAAGGCCGCTATAAGCCGAATGCTTGCGAAAATCAACATGTCGTTGATGGTGCGAGCTCATGAGGTAACCGCCGGCATTCACACCCGCACATCCAGCCCCGTTCAGATCCACCCGTGGGGTTACCAGATACTCAAAGACCCTGCCAAGAAGCCCATTCTCGCGACGATCTTTTCGTCCGCTGGCCGAATTCAGGTGGGGTCAATTTTCTTTTAGAAAAGTGCAGCACGTAGAGCAGCCTCAATAACGTCAACAAGCCATATACCCCAAAAACTAGCTTCGGCATTTCGCTTGTCAATAACTTCTGTTCTCTTTTTTACATTATTTTGGGCTGTATATGTCTACGTCTCTTTTTTTTTTTGTGCTTTATTGAATAGCGTTAACAGCATCGCGCAAAACATCAAAAATTCCGCATAGCTTACCAACCTCATTTCAGGTTTTTTTTTCTTTTATTCCTTAAATCTAATTAACTTATCTAAACTAACTTAACCTTAATTAATCTAAAACCGGTTTTAAAAACCCGTTTCGCGGCTTTTCAACCCCGGCCCCGTCTAGGATATATGGAACTTTGCATAATTCTGGCCGAAAACCGATGACCAAAGAATGAAAACCACGTCCTCCCTTCCTTTTTATAAACCATTTCCACCAAAAATGGACACTGCAAATATCAAAAAAACAATAATAATGCTGTAAGCCTTTAGTCCTCCTATAATTCTGCCGGCAGAATTAATCAAATCACGCTAATTTGACGAGTTTATCAGGCAAAACCTCCCAAAAACTTAAAGACTACCAGAACGATGGAACGCGCACTGTCACCCCGAGGGTGCTGCCCCCAAGAACGCGCAGAGAACGTCGTCATTAGTGGTGTCCCGTATAGGGCAAAGACCCTCTGGGGTTTGGGGCGCCTCTGACTTCCTTCCCCACTTGGCCCTGTGGTATAAAGGCTAGCGCGTCGGACTGTGGAGCGAACCATCGCGGGTTCGACCCCGCCCGGTGCGCAAACTTCTTGCTCTCAACGATATTTCATCGTTCTGACGGTCTGTAAGCAAAATTAGGAAGCCTATTCAAAGCCAAAAAAAATGCCATAAAAACGTTTTTTTGACCCCGAAAAATCCGAGTTGAAAATGCTGCCTGAACGTGCGCTTTAATTGGATTCGACTAGAGCAACACAAAAACGTGCTCACGAGTTTAGGGCCGACCCGCCGCGATCCTCCACACGGATTGGGAGCTGCGTTCCACCATTGTACATCTGCAGCAGCCGCTACCTCCTCCAGGTAGTTGTTTTTCTTGGAGGTGCTTTCTTTCGTAATACGCGCAATATCGGGTGCCGGAAGAAGAACTTTGTTAATCTTTGCTAAAAACACAAAATTAACATTTTTTTGGTTAAAATTTTAAAATGTAGTTTTTTTAATAGATTTTTTGGAATTAAACATATGACCTATCAAGATTATTCTCTGAGAACCTAACTGTTACAGCGGCAGGAGCCGCCCCGACGGCCAACAACGCGCTGTCGAGCTGCAGCGAGCAGGCCGTCACTCCAAAGAAGTCGAGCACCAGCCCCGCGCCGAGTCCCGCGGCAGCCATGACGCCGAGCGCCGCGCGAGCCGCTGCCGTGAGCCCCGCCTAGAGCCTCGAAGCTCACGGCGCGCCGCCCTATTGCTTAGAGAACATTATCGATCCGCGTGATTGACACCAAGCTTTTTCGTGTATGATTTGATTTTGATTTGCATCTATGATTTGTACACCTGTATTGCACTGGGGAATAAAGAATTACGTTCAGATACGCGGTATTCCCTTGCGCCAAATTTCAACTCTCCCAACTTCCCAAATCAGCAAAATCAATAAGAGCAAATTGCAAGACACAGCGGCCATTCCGGATCAAAAAAAAACATCAAAGTATCAGAACCTCATTGATAGGGAGAGCGGCTGCGAGCCCGAGCGGTTTCTAAAATAATCGGTTAGTGGTGGCTAGGTCTTGTTGATGGGCATTTCGAACTGCAAATAACCTCTTTGCCTTCCGGAAGCAGGGCATCGATTTCAGGACCGTTTTCACGGTGTGGTTCATAGACAGGAAAACGAGTGAGTTCAGCGAGTGGTTGAAGACTAAAAATCAGTTTTTGCAATCGTAACGGGTCGTCAGGGTATATTAGTAGGGACAATGAAAACAAAATTTTGTCAACCTGTGGCCACTATCCGGGCCGTATCGAGCAGTGCTTTGGATGTTTCGTCGAGTCCTGATCGCTGTACAAGGTCGAGACAGCGCATAATCTAAGGGTGTCTCTATTCCTCTCTCTCACTCTCCGTCTCTCTCTCTTTGTCTCTCTCTCGGACTCTCTCGCTCGCTCTATCTCTATCTTCCTCTCTCGCCCTCTTTCCTACCTCCAGGAATAGGGCTTCGATAAACACCTGGATCAACAGCGCTTTGTCGTGGCTTTTCAAGCTAACCGCAGCCTTGAGCCTGAAATCGCAAAACGTAGTTGAAACCGATATTAAATCTTATCCTGTGCCCACCGCTACCGTACCTTTGCTGACGCAGCGACCAGTAGATGAGGGCATAAAAAGATAAATTTACGACCGGCATCCCGTACTGGATAACTGCCACAATCGTAGTAGCGACCGGGGATGGGGTGTTGGTGGGTGGGGGGTGATTTGGGATCGGTCGCTTGGGTCCCAGCACTCGGAGACCCATGATGATACAGAGAATTAGGAAGGCAACAAATATTGTGATCGGCATCCGGCGCCTATGAAAATGGTTTTTTTTTGTTATGATCAGCACTTTGAGCGTTTTTTCATTATTGATTTGTCTAAAACATGCGCTTTACGTAGATTTCTGTAAGAATTGAAATTTTCACCTCTTCTAAAATCACCCAAAATTCGTAGTTTAAGAAGTGATCCTACAAAAATTCTCTTACTTGGTGAAGATGCGCTGCAGCGGGTAGGCGACAAAAACGGCGAATCGGTTTAGCGAGATCAGGGACACGAGGATAAAAAGAGCTTGATCAGTAGCGTCAAGGCCGTAGATACCTGAAAATAAAGAATTTTTTAACATATACGCATCATTTATAAAAAATATAAAAAATGGGTCTATCGTCATGAAAGATTGCGTAGTTAACGGTATGATTATAGGTTTCTATGGTCATATCTTCTAGAAATTGTGCGGGGCCCGCAACACGCGGCGTGCGCAAAGCTGCGGGTTGCGTGTGCACGGCCGCGGACAAAATTTATAGTCTGCCACTTGCCCGTCCCTTTAAAGGGGCTCGGAAGTCAAAATTCGTGCGTCCGGGGATTGAGCCTACTGGTCAAAAAACGGAAGAGTCACTGCCGAGGAGTACAACAAAACTGTTTTCGTTGCGAAAAAACGTAAAATGTTTGAAAAAACGAATTCTTTTTGGGGCGAAAACGACATATTGAGTGCGCGGCAATTACATGTCGTAATGCCTTGTAAGGCACCTAATCTCTCGATCTCGGTGATTCTCTAGTCAATTTTCATAATTTAAAAGTCTGGAACGATCAAAATTCGTTGAGGATTCCAAAAAAAGCATGAGAATTTTTCAATTCAAGCGTTTTCGCGTCGAAACAGAGGCAAAAGATGATGCGGCGCGGTCGCGTTGCGGTGGCATCTGGCTACTTGCCAGGAATCACAGCAGGGGGCCGTGGACCAGATTTCGGAGCCCCTTTAATGACAAACATACCAATCACGGAATCCTGCAGCCACTCGGAAAACGGGAAACCGCCCCAGCCAAATATCTGCTGGGGGAATATCTGTATCCAGTGCTGCAACAAGTGGAGCAGGTCCACGACCACCAGGCAGTAGATAATTTGATAGAATGGCGCCTGAAGGGTGAGACCTTACGAGCTTTATCGTACTTCGTTGAACGTTTTCCGGCCATATATCAGGATCAGCAGAAAAAAGGTCACCGAGACGGAGCCGATAGTTAGAGCGGTTGTGTAGACTATTGGAAAAATCAGGGGAACCGTCTCGTTTGAAGCCATCGGTGTTTTGCTAAAATAGAAGTATGGTTAGGGTATCATAAGGAAGAAATTATGTACTTATCGACCGCTATGTAACAACTCTTCAGGAAGCCTTAAGATTTTTGGAAACAGACCCAAATCAGTAGAGACAGAAGGAATCAGCCGTATGAACTTTTTTTTGTGGGGTACTAACGCACCGGAAGAACTATATATGAGAAAAATACCGGGGACAGGAAGTACCCAGGCCTTTGGCTCGGTGCCAGGGCCATTTCGCCACTAAGTGCCCAGGCGAAAATCGTTAACCGCCAATTTTCCGGCTACCACAATATTTGCGGCGACACTGTAGTCCAAAGTTTGGACCAAAATAGAATTTCGTAAACAGCCATTATTTTCTGTATGGTCTCCGTCTATTAGTCGCATTTTAAAAGAGCTTTCCGGGTTTGGTAAGTGAGATTGCCGATGTTAAAATTTTGTAGAGCATCGGGCTCATCATTTTCAGTGATTTTTGCCATAAATGTAAGTCTATTCTTGGAAGAAATGAGTGAATAAATAAGTTTTTAAAGCTGTTTCTCACTCTTTCTCACTTTCTCTCTTCCCCTCTCTCCCACTCTCACTCGCTCTCTCTCTCTCTCGCTCTCGCTCTCCAGCGTCAAATTCGCGCACCCTAAGCACGTTTAAATTTCGCATAGGAAGTTTTTATACTGAATAAGATTTACACAATACATACACTCATCATCAGAAAGCCGTCGCGGGGTGTACCGGTAAACATGGGGTGGGTGGGATTTCGGGAGTTTTGTAAAATTTGAGATCTTGCAAGATCGAGACTAGACGTGGACCCATACGTGTGCAAAAAAATATGGCTGTCGAGGTTGCTAGAAATCAAAATATTAGCCGGGTGGATTAGTAATCACATTAAAATATGTTTTAAATAATTGCGTCCTCATCGTCGATGCACCGGAGCTCTTCTTGGAGGAGTCGCTTGTTGCCTAAAGCTGAATAATATAATTGTGTGGTTTTCATGTCCTTCCATTTTAACTGCGTTTAACTGTGTTAGCCATCTTAACCCGTTCATGTTTTTTCGTTGTTGATTAGTATGCGCCTGGAAATTGGTAAAAACGAAGGGAAGCTGTAGTTTTCAGTTTTTAAAAACCTATTTTACAACTTGAAATTTTTTACGATTCGGGCCTTTACATTTCCAAAATTATTTTTCACCTTATAAAAATCTGGATAATACCTGGCGGTGGCGATAGTGGGTCCCTTTCTTCTTCCAAATCCGATAGCGCCGTGGACGGCCTCGTGCAGCCGGACAGGTCGCCGCTGCTCAGCGCGCTAAAAATCGTGATATTGCTGATTTTAAAGCCAATTTCAATGCTCAAAAAAGACGACAAAATCATACCAAGAAGTGTCCCGCGTGTAAAAGTTGAAAATGTTGTTGTTCGGCCGGCAGTTCGTGTACTTCTTCTTCTGGTCGGCGTGGTTGGGCGAGGCACAATTCGAGGGGCACTCCACGACAATTGACGGCGGCGGTATCGAGCTGTTCGACGCGTCGGGGTTTTGGGGCTGCAAAAAGGTGTGATTTCGCAGAAAAAATATGAAGCAAATTAAGGAAAAAAAGAAATAGCAGAAGAAGCCGTTACCTTGATGCCGTTAGGAAGCGGTGAGTTGGGGTAGCTGGTTAGTATTGATGGCGTCGGGGTGCTCTCCATACTCCTGACCTCATCGAGTCGGTGCTCGTGGTGGTCGTGGCAGAAGTACTCGGAGGACTGAAAGTACGTGGTGATACGGGTTCGTACGGTTACTTCAAATTTTTCAACGCAAAGCGCACGCGCTTTTTTGGATTGCGTAATCGATTACGACATTTTAATGGCGCGGTCGAGTTGCGCTTCGCGCCCAAGAAATTCTTCCAATAAATCAAGGCCTTGCCCGTCCCTTTAAAGTTTACATTTTAGGTCTTCTGGCGCTTCCATTTAATCTACCGCTCCGTATAGATTGACACCCACGTTCCGACTGCTCTTGTAGTACTCGGCCGCCGAACTGCTCGGCGTTTTCACCGGATACGTGCAGTTGAACAGGTTATAGTCGATCTGGTAGGACCCGTTGCTCCGCTGGTAGGTGACCAACTTTCGGAACCTAGGAGAAAAAGCTATACAAACATCAAACTACAGTATACCGGTGGCCCCACAAAATCTCTGTCGGCAGGTAGCTTGTCCTCGCCTGGGCTGTCATACCGGTCGACTCGACGATACCCTGCATCGATTTTCATATGGTTTTTAAGGGCTAGGTATCAAAAAGCCTTGATTCTTGCTGTCGTCACACCTTTAAAGCGGCAATTTCGGTTTAGATTTATTTTACGGGAATGTATCGACCAGAAAATTTTTATTTTTATTTTCGGGTTAACTTATTACGTTTATTACGACTTGTTACGCAATTCCCAGACGCCCACCTCCAACAAAACAATAATCTCAAATTGCGCAGACGGGAGCGCATGAGCGGCATATTCATACAATGGGCTCTCCTTGTCGATCACGTGGCATAATGTGGTGGGCCAGACCTAGAGAAGGGAATAGGCATCGTTCCCAGTAAATATCCCATTTCCGCATACCAGGAATATCCGGTCGTCGTCGGTGATGCTCGGGCCGACCTTCATCTCGTATTGATGCAGGGGTTCGATCTGGAATAATAACCGTAGATTTTTTGTCAGAAAATAGGTTTTTATAAAGACTCCAAAACTGGGGGTCTGCTAGCGAAGCCTATATTTTGCAGGGATTTTTAGATGATTCAAAATCTGTTCTTAAAATTGAGAGCAAGCTCGATTTCCAACTTTGGGGACGGTTTTGTAGCTTGTCGTAGTTCAGATCTTACAGTATTTTGTTTTATTGGTTGTCGTTATTGATACGAAATTTGTGGTGCCAGATACCTCTAAAAACCTGGTAAAATACTTTTTTCTTTGGGAAAAATCAGGCTACTATCAGGCTGCTATTTGTATAAATGGCTATTTGGAGTGAGAGATAACAGCAGAGCTTACCCTAAGTTTTATGAAAAGTTTTGTGCCGTTTTTCCCGTTTGTTGGCAAGGGTTGCCCAATGATTTAAAAGCGTTGAAAGGCTTTAAAAAATGAAGAAGGTGAGGACCACACTTAACGTGGGGCATTTTTTAGAGACACGGATCTCTAAAGACGATATTCAAAACGGACAAAACGATACCATCATTAACGTTCAACAGAGCGTATTAACTCATTTTTTGGTTTAAGACCCACCTCTCCCTCACTCGTCTCCCGGTCGGTAATGAATTGGAGCCGTACGTGTGCTTCCACGAGATGCGTATTCCGCATGTCTCCGACCCGACAAAGGAAACACAGCTGACCGTCTCGGAGGCAGATCACCGCTTTTTCGCTGGAAAAATTCGTTCGAGAAACTATTGTAAAGCATACCTAAATATAATAGTTTCCGCCCGTTTCTTGGGTCTTGCCATTTTTGCAAAAACGAGCCCGACCATGAAAGATTGGATCAAGAGCCCACAGATGCATTGGGTACAAACTACAAGCCCAGCAGTTTTGCACTCGGTTGTTGTGTATCTAAAAGTATCGAATTTGTAAGCTCATGCTAGAAAGGTATCAAAAGACGAAACGAAAGAGAGTGCGAGCGTGAGAGAGACAAGGAGCGAGAGAAAGAGAGAGAAAGAGAGAGAGGGCGAGTGAGAGAGGGAGAGAGAGATACCTATGCCCATATCCTATCGTATGATGCGTCTCCACCGCGAATAGGAATGACGCGTAGAAACCCTCTAGGTTTGCGATACATTGCGTATGGTTAACGTTCATTCCGGCCTCCATCAGCTGCTCCGGCAGATCGCCGTGGAACCACGCAATCATATAATACAGCGTCGCAAAAAACGACCAACTAAAATGATTCCAAACGTCACATTTTCAGAATTCGAAAGGCCGAAGCGTGTCATTTCTTCGGCTTACCTGCTAATAAACACCAACGCAAAAATCACAAACATATACCGCCACTTGACATCAATCATGGTAGTGAAAATATCCCTTAAAACCAATTTGTCAGTTTGATTTCGAAATTCTAGGCATACCGTAAATACTGTCTATCCTTTTTCGGCACGTTAGCGTTGTACACGTTGCAGACCCCGTTTTTCGAGATTAGCCGTGATTTTTTCATCTGGAAGTATGGTTTGGTTAGGTATCTTTTCATCTGATTACACTATGTAATTGACTGATTAGATGACTACCTTTTTCGTGCTTTTCCGGGTGAGCGGCGACGAATTCCGACGTGCCGTAAGGGCGAGGGTGCGGAAACTTTCGGAGAAGGCATCTGGAAGAATGGGTTTTGGAGCGGTTAAAGGGGCGTGCAAGTGGGTTTTCATAGGTTTTTATTTGTTGATATATTATTTTTAATTAGTTTTTGACGACTACGTGTTTGACCTAATGACACGGTCTATTCTGTTTTGTCCAGATTCTATGGAAACGGTGCAACATTTAATTTAACAGCTGATATAAACTTCTCGGCGGCCCCATTAGATTAAAATTCAGAAGGCTACTAGCTAGGAAAATACTTGAAAAATACCAATACCCCGTCCCATACCTGAAAAATTGGTCCTGGAAATTTTTCGAAATATCGATTCATCACCAAACTCGAACATCGAAAGGTTCAGAATATATCCCAGACCGGGAAGCCACAAATCCCGTGCGCTTATCCGAGCTCAAAAGCAAAGATGCTCAAAGCCCGGTGCGCATTACCAAATCGGGCGGCAAATATCAAATTTCCCGCCCCAGGGGGCTTGTTGCCCGAATATCGCTTTTTTTTTGCGCGTACGCTCTCTTTCTCATCTTTCTCATCGCCCGCTCCTCTCTCTCTCTATCACTCTCTCGTTCCCTCTCTCTCTCTCTCTCTCTTGTGCCCGCTTTGTATAGAATTGCGTCAAGAGGTGTCCGGCGGATTTACTTTTTCTATTCGGCGCCCCGCCCTGCCCGCGTTTTCTCTGTTTTTAATTGTCCCCCTCCATCCGCCACGCCCACTACCTAGAGATATATTTTTGCCGGGTAGTACCAGGTAAAGGGTCTATTTTTGGGTGTCTGGAGCGTTTTGGGGATTATTTCTGGGGTGTGGATAGTATTCTCATGGAGTCTGGGCGTTTCTGGAAGTAGTGTGTGACCCGGGGGGTGCGTCAGAGGATTTGTAAAGCGGAGATCTGTTTTGAGGGGCAAATGATATGGTTCCGGAAATTTATGGCTTGAAAATCTGATTGAAAGCTAAATAAAACGACAAGAATGCCATGCAGGCCTTTTGAGGCTTGTAGTTAGTTTTGCCAGCCCAACGAGTTTAAATGGTAATCCTGTAATCTATATTGCGTAGCCGTAATTTGGGCTTTAGCGGAACTCCCTCTCTCTCGCTTTGACTCTCTTTCTCTCTCTCTCTCTCGCTCTCTCTATCTCTTTCCCCTTCTATCTAGCTTCTTTTCGTTCTCTCGCGACATATCTTTCTGTCACTCTCGTATCATCTCTTCTTGGGCATCGCTCTATCTCTCTCGCTCTCTCTCGGCTCTCTCTCCCGCCAGAATATTTGATTGATGAATTTTGAGGTGTTCTATTAGAAACAACTGATTCAATTCCCAGGTTTCGAATCAAAATTTTCATGCCTAAAGGCAGTGCGACACGCGGAAAAGAGGAAATGACAGCCGTAAAGAAGCGGATGCGAAGCTTTCTAACATCTAATATTAAGTGCTGTAATCATAGACTAGGATTCCGTGATTGCCGGTGCTTCTCATCCAGCCAAACCCACCAATGGACAGTCGCTGCATTGGGGAGAGTCGATTCAGAAAATCTTAAAATCCTGGGAATTCGAGCATTCGGGGGTCGGGGAAACGGACTTCACGGGGCCGCCCGGCAATCCGGAATTCGGGCCAAAAAAATGGAAATCCGGTGTGGTAGGGAGGGGGGCCCTTCTTCTTGGGGCTGGGCGGATGGCCACGAGGGACTAATTTGGCGCAAATTCAACGACTATGTGCTTTTAGCACCTCGAAGATGGGCATCAGGCGGATGCACCGGGTCGGAAAAACCGAAATTTTGGTTTGGAAATTGTTAGGAAATTGGTTAAAAATGCACAACTAGCTTTAAACGTTTGAATGAAGTTATGAGTGCATTACGGAAGAGCCATAAAAGGTACGTTGAGATGTTCGGAACCTGCCTGACACTATGTAAAAAAATTTAAAAGAATGCAAAACAAAAAAAAAACGCGTAAGTTTCGTCTTAAGGGTAGTTTAATTACTTATAAACTGTTCATTTGCATCATTCTCACGATCCCTGAAAGTTACAACATCGAAGCTAAACCCTCATTAAGCCTTAACAAAGTCGCAACAACGGTAAAAACGTCGAAATTACCAAATTATCACAATCTTCCCATCGCGTGGAAATTAGGAAAATTTTGAAAAAGCCATTTAAACGCTTAAAAAGCCAAAAAGGACGCGATGGATCCCTGTTTCTGTATCCCAGCCCCCGGAAAGCAGGAAGAAAAGCATAGATAGGCTGTCATTCCCAGGCACGTGGATTAGTATCTAGCAGTAACAATTGGTAGTTGCGTTCTCCTTTCACTAAAACTCTAATTGACAACTTTTTACATTTTTCACCACCCCGCTGCAGCCCACTCCGCGCCACTACCACGACGGCACGGTTGAACAGACTGCGCCGGCGCTCAACTGGCATAGGCTAAAAAAACTGGAAATTAACGACTAAACGGAAATGTGGACATTAAAATTGAAGTCGATTTTGATGGGAATGCCGCCATAGAAAAGAGGGACACCTAAGATACCGACACTTAAGAGGGTAGTGCTCAAAATGCGACATTCAACGTAGTGATGCTCAAAATGCCGATATCCAAGACGCTGATGCTCAGAATACCGACATACGAAAGGGTGATGCTTTAGATGTCGGCATTCAAATGGCTGAGGTTTAAGATGCCGACACTCAAAAGGGCGATGGTGAAAATTTTTTGAAAACTTTTTCTGACTTTCATGAAGCCTAGCGAGATCGTTTTTGCATCTTAAAGCTTTAAAAGTGGAATTTTCAAGTTGGAGTTGTCGGAAAATGCGAGTCTAGCTTTATTCAATCAGTTTCCATTTTTGAAAAAGGAACTAGATCCACAGCATTTCCAGATATAAATAGCTATCCCAAATCATCGTCAAAGTAAGGAAAAAATGTCAAAACCAAACCTCCCAAGAAACCAAATGAACAAAAAAGCTCCGAAAATATTTTCTCGTGGAAAACAAAACAAAAAGGACAACCCGAAAATGGCCGAGGAACGTCGACTAAAAATGCTTTCGCTGGGATTGACGTCCCACCCCTGGTCCCGCCTAGATATTCAGAATTGGACTCGGGGAATCCCCCCTCGAAAAAGACGATGAGCCAATTAGACGCGACGATCAAATAAACAGTGCCAGCCTCGTTCCCCTCTCCTTTTCGTTCTCCTGCTCCTCCTGAATCCCGTAAGAGCGTCACCCCTGCCATCCTCTTCCCCTAAATTGCACCCTATTTCCCCTTGGATTTTCCTCTAGACGTTCAATTTTCACCACGGGGGTGATCAGAGAATGGATGTTGGAGAATGAAGTTTGCCCAGGTTTCCGGTCAGAGATTGTCGGAATTACGTACTTTAACGGCGCGTTGAAGCCACGAATTCGATAAAATTCCGAAAATCTATTTATTTAGGGTTTGACCGGGTTGCAAATGTGGCTAATTAACCTAATTCACAACTTTAAACTGGGTAACGTATTTTTTGACGTCTCGACCGAAGAAATGACAAAGTTTAGGCAAAATCGGCTATAAAAATAAAACCCAAAGAAAAAACTAATTGATAAGATTTCTATCCTTCATTTTGTTAATCATTTACAGAAATCATTCTTGGAGAAAATTCGTCCATATTTGCATAGCGGTTTCGACAAATTGTTTATGAAAGTTTGTATATCCCACGTTCGGAGCTCATATTTATTTTGACTTTAAGTTTTTATAGTTACTTCTAGATTGTTCAATTACTATTCAATCTTAACTCCTGAATCCTAGTTTAAACTAATTTTTTGGTAGTTTTTTTGGTAGTTTCTGGTAGTTAAGTTTA
>CATQJA010000870.1:0-7500 GCA_958295435.1 Mesorhabditis spiculigera
CGGATTAGAAAATTTTATGTTCGATCCAGATTAGAATAAAAATTTAGAAAATTTTATTTTTATTCTTTATGGAACGAAGGTTTTACTTTTTGGGAAACAGGACCTTAGGTGTCGCGTTCCCGCGACTGCATGCGCGTGCCGAATGACCGGAAGACCAAGCTAATAACCATATCTTCCCCTCATTACCATGTCGATTTCCCTACGTTCCCTGGTATATAAAGCCCCCGTTTCTCGTTGTGATTGCTTCAGTCATCCGCTCCGACCCCGGCTTCCCTGTCCTCATTTACTTCAACGAGGTGTCACCCCACCGGGGACATCCTCCGAATAAATGCTGTGACCCTTCATGTCTGCTCTCCCACGCTATCGAGTCATGTGGTGCCCCGTGGGATCCCGGTCGACATTTACTCGGACGTGATGCTGAACGCCGCCCCCGGGAGGGCCACGTACCCGTGTGCATCAAGAAGACCCACTTTTTTGGCGTGATCCGGACGTTTTGAACGGGCTGGCGGAGTTTCACCCGACGTACCGTGACTCGACCGTGTGCGATGAAGACCCACTTCTTTTGGCGAGATCGGGCCGCCCCAGAAGGGCTGGCAGAGTTTCACCCGGCGTGCTACGACTCGACCGTGTTCAAGGGCAACTTCTCGCGTTCAAGGGCAACTTCTCGTGTTCAAGGGCAACATCACGTGTGCCAGGGCGTCTTCTCGTGATCACGGGCGTCTTCATCGTGTACAAGGGCAACGTCATCGTGTACCAGGGCAACTTCGCGTGATCAAGGGCAACTCCACCGTGTTCAGGCGCCGCTTTGTGCTAGACCAAGAATCCGCTTCGCCCACCGGCATCGCGGAAGGTTGGCTGGTACAAGGCGTGTGCGGGCCGATGACGTGCGTGGCGACGAGTCAAGAAGCAACGATGTCTGCCACCGCGGGTCGTCTGCAGGCCGTTCGACTACTGCGGCTGAAGCCTCGTCCCCCGGGAGTGTCGCGTTCCCGCGACTGCATGCGCGTGCCGAATGACCGGAAGACCAAGCTAATAACCATATCTTCCCCTCATTACCATGTCGATTTCCCTACGTTCCCTGGTATATAAAGCCCCCGTTTCTCGTTGTGATTGCTTCAGTCATCCGCTCCGACCCCGGCTTCCCTGTCCTCATTTACTTCAACGAGGTGTCACCCCACCGGGGACATCCTCCGAATAAATGCTGTGACCCTTCATGTCTGCTCTCCCACGCTATCGAGTCAGATTTAGAAAAATTTAGAAAATTTTATTTTTATTCTTTATGGAACGAAGGTTTTACTTTTTGGGAAACAGGACCTTAGGCTCTTTTTTGGAAAGCGAAAGCGTTTTGTGGGCCTCTCTCTCCCTCTCTCCCGCGCTCTCTCGCCCTCTCTTTCGTTCTATTGCTTTTTTTGTAAGGTAAAACGGCTACCTTAAAAAAATTTATCGCAAAACAAAATCATAACATGATAAAAAGGAATTTTGTCGGAACTCGTCATTAACAAACGGATTGTAACAGACGATAGTCTTGAATCATAAAGAACAAAAAATCATAACGGAACGTGATTCTAAAATTAAAAAGTTACAAAAATTCGTATCGAGCCTAGTTGCGGGTTTTGCGCGGATTCCGGGCGACAGCACCGACAATTTGTCGGATTTTCTGATTTGATCGCGAATGGAATGCCCAAACTTCGTCGATGAGCTTCTCGGAAAAGTCGTGGGAGATCTAAAACGATTTTCTCTAGTGGATAACGTAACAAATTAAGTAACCAAGATCCCATTTTTTGAAGATTTTTTGCTTTTGAAGACCCTATTAATATTTAAGTCACTCTGGATCAATTAGAAAAATTACTCTAAAATTAGGAAGTTGTCGTCTTTTCGATGGCATTTGAATAAATTTCATGGTTCAGTACGCATGCTTTTCAGGTTTTTTAGAAGGCAAAAATTTGGCTCTTTTCGTGAAGGTTTGGCTTCGAGGTGCCTTTAAACTATACATGGGTCGACGCTTGCATGCGCCGCTTTAGCGTGGCTGGCCACGCTCTTCCGGAGCGTGGAGAGCCACGCTGGCGCGCGTGGCTCTTAACAAACCACGCCAAAATGAGCGTGGCTGGCCACGCTCCGGAAACACTTATGCAAAGTTTCAAAAGATGCAAATCAATATTTTCCAAGCTGCATGGATACGTAAAAATCGATAAGTTTTCAAGAAGTTAAGTATCAAAAAGTTAAACCACTACCTATGATGTTTATTTATGAAAAATTAAATAAGCACCTGATAGTTATGTATCGGTAATCCACTTTAGCAAATCGAAATCATAGATATATGGCCTTTCAATTTTTGATTTGCATCTCGAGTTAAAGTGCGAGCGTGAAAAATCACGCATAAAGCGCCGCATAAGCGTGGTTCTCCACGCTCCGGAAGAGCGTGGCCATTCACGCTTATGCGGCGCATGCAAGCGTCGACCCATGTATACTTTAAACGTATGTTTTCAAGAAAGTTACCTCGACTGTTTCCACGTAGAGCCTCAAAACGTCGTCAGCCGGGATTTCTTGGTGGTTGATTTTGATGACGGGCCTTTCTTGCGGCTGAGAAAAGGTTAGTTTTTTCTGTAGTTCTGACTTTAGATGGACGATCTTCCTTGCTAATTTACGGTAAAAAAATAAAACTAACCGCCGTCGGGTTCATCTTGCGAAGATCGTCACACCAGTCGACGAATTGGCAGACCTAAATTTGGGGCATAGAGTCGAGGAGACCACCCGAAGTAGTTATTTTTGCTCATAAATTCGCAAAATCAGTCCCGAATCTGGTCCGATTTGTGCAGTTTATATCTATCAAAAGCTCTCGGAAAGGCCAATCGAGATGGATTTACAGATATCTATTTACAGATATCTATTTACAAAATTATGATCTTTTTTTAGATTTTCTGATGTTTTTGCGAAACGGGCCGAATTCCTGATTTTCTTCCGAGATAAGGTTTTTTGCAAAATTCAAAATTGATTCTTTTGAAGATTTGGAAATTTTTTAATTTTAATTTTAATTTTAATTTAATTTTTTAATTTTTAATTAATTTTTAATTATAATTTTAAAATTGCAAAGATTTTGAAAATTGGCAAACCTAAATTTAGTGCGTAGGGTCGAAAGCTATGTGGTGCTAGTGAACAATCCAATCCACAAAAAACGGATTTTTTGTGAATTCGATAATAGTTTTGCGAAACGGGCCGAAGTTTGATTCTCTTCGGAGAAGGGTTTTTTGTAAAATTCAAAATTGATTATTGTCAAAGCCTTTCTGGGAACCAAACGATAGCTTTTTAAATGGCCTATTGAAAACGCCGCAGGAATTGCAAAAAAGGCGCTGAATTGAGTTTTTGCACAAAAAAACAAATCGCTAACTTTGTAAGAAAAATCTTGAAAATCAAGCAAAATTCGAAAATTTTGAAAACTCGAGGAGAAATATGGACTGGCCTTTCCGAGAGCTTCCTATAGATACTGAGATCGTGAATATCAGAAGCCTCAAAGCCATCAGAACACACAAACACAAAACCCTCCAATCTTGACCTGTCGTACCTTGACAATCCGGATTCCCGTGCACGGCTCCAACTCGATGTAGCTGACGTTGCGCACGGATGTCGAGACGACCGGGACGTGGTTTTGAGGCACAGCGCCGTCACGCTCTATGGATGCTATCATGTAGACCATCAGTAAGCCGCACCAGAGCCCGGCGCCAACAGACAGAATCAGGTCACAGGTGTTATTCTTAAAAAAAAATCATTGGCAAAGCTTGAATTGACTTACATAGCTGTCGCATTGCCTCTTGGCGATTTTCTCGGCTAGCTGCGTCTCGACCAACTGTAAAAAATCGTTTATCTTCAAAATATCGAAATTCAAGATGTCGAAATTTCCTAATTTGCAAATTTCATAATCCTGACATCGGAAAGTCGAAATTCAAAATGTCGGCATTTTCGAATGCCAAATTTCATAATGTCAAAATTTTGGATACCGAAATTCACTATGTAGAAATTGAAAAAGTTGAAATTTTTAATACGTCCAAATCTCTACTATATCTAGAAGTGCTATGATTTCCGAATCTCATAACGTCCAAATTAAAAACGTCGAAATCGATAATTTCCGAGTTTTGATATGTCGTTATTTTGGGCAGAGAATTTGAGGATTTTTTCGGGGGAGATTTCTTCCTGGAAAAATTCAACATTATGAAAGTTCGCCATTTGGAATTTTGATATTATGAATTTCGATAATATGAAACGTCTAAATACGAATTTTGAACTAACTAAATTTCGATATTCTGCATTTCGGCATAATAAACTTTGGGATTCTGATAGCAAATTAAAAAATTCTTATAAAATATGATATGATATAGAAATGTTATCTATTTTCGAGAAATTCCTACATTTGACCGCAGCTTGCGGTAAGGTATGCCCTTCGGCTCACTCGGCTTTTTCTCGCCAACATCTTTGGGCGGGCCTTCAACCTTCTCGGCCACTTCCGCGGGCTTCTCCTCGACGGGGAAGATTTTGTACGTCTCGTAGTCGTTGCAAGTCCTAAACAATAGGCCTGTGCTTTCAAAATTGCGGCTTACCGACAACTCGACTTCTTCAACTCGCCGATCACATCGACGCTCAGGCCGACGTCACCACAGGCCGTGCAGTGGAGGGTTTTTGGGATGTATGGCTGGCGACCGGGGCTCCACTCGAGGCTCGGCGGGCGTTTGACACCGTGGGTTTTGACGTAGTAGTAGCAGGCGCTGAAAGTTACGTTTTTCCGGGGTGTAGTGAGAAAAATTAAAATTAAAATTAAAGTCGTTTAAGGGCTTGGCAAGGCATCATCCTAGAGAGTACTACTACCCCCGGTATTTCGCCATCTTCTGACCGGCTGAGTCCAGTTTTTCAGCAACGATGTGGACTCATAAAGACAACGTGGTGCCGAGTTTTCAGGCGAAAATTTTGAAACACTAAAATTTATCGCTCAAAAACGGAATTTTCTAAAATTGGGGTATAAGTTTTGGCCTTTTTTTTGCAAATAGCATCCCGAATTTAAGTGTATTGTTTTGTTACGATATTTAGATTGGAAAATCAAGCTGCACACGCGGTACGCGTTGTGCGTTGCCACCAGAATTTCTACCAGGACTAACGATTACAACGAAAAAAAAAACGAAAATTCAGAAGTCCAAAAATTTTTTTCCATGGATTTTGTTCCTAACCTTCGTGAATAAAGGTCGATATCAAAAAGGAAAACTGCTGGCTTTCTCGCCTCTCCACAAGGGAGACAGTTTTGGTTGTGAATGGAGTTCTGAGTGGAAAACAGGCCTATTTTGTGCTGAATTTTGCGCTGATTCCGAATATGTTTTCCATTTCTGCTAAATAGCTCGATTTCAAAAGTTATAGCAATTTTAAGATCATTTTAGCCCAAATTTTCCCCTCTTTAGGGACCATTATATTGCTTTTCCCGGCTGTTTTTCCAAAAATAAATATAGTCACCGTATTCAGAAAAATTTTCTCTATCGAATGAGCTATTTAACTCAAAATTGTCGAAAATCGAAAAAATCGACGATACTTGGTATGGGCTGCGATTTTTGTATGGGAAATGCTGAAAAACAGCCTATTTCTCACCCCTGTAAGCCATCGACGATCGGCAGTAGCGCACTAATCAAACATACCATTCGAATCAGAAAAAATTCTCTACAAGATAGGCTACTTAAACAAAATTAAAACGTTATAACAAAAAAGTAGCACAGCATAGCATATGGCTACTCTGGGCCTAAAAATTATCTTAAAATAGCTGTAACTTTTTAAATCGAGCTTCTTTAGTACAATTGGAAAACAGCATCAGGAATCAGCGCAAAATTCTGCACAGAATAGGACTGGTTTCAACTTAAAATTCCATTCACACTAAAAAACGTCTCCTTGTCAGCGGCCTTTCGAAAGATACCCAAATCGTGGAAAGCCCGGCGCTTCCGAAGCCCGCTAGAGAGTGTTTTGGACACCCTGTACACTAGCCTTCCCCTCCATTTAAAGCTTTTAAGGCACCCGTTTCAAAGTCCTTACTTGCATAGGGTTAGCCCCTCATCGTCCTCGCGCCATACAACCGTTTGCACCGCGCAACAGTTGCTGCACATCGGCATCGAGAATGGCACTTCGGAGACCTCAGAGGATAGTGAGGTCGTCATCGCTCCAGAACCACAACTCGATTGGATCGTCACTTCCGCACAACACTGGGATTCGCCCTCGTCCTCCGATTTCTCGTCGTCGCTGGCGAATGGGGAGTCGCCGTGGTAGGAGCGCTGCAAAAAAAAGGCGCTTATAGACTTTTAGGTATCTAGAAAGTTTAAGCAAAATCCTTAACAAAACCCCTTAGATCTCGGCCTCTACAAAGATCTTACCACATCATTATTCTCCGCCATGTATCCGTATTCGAGTTCGGGAGCCCGGTCGACGGCAGGGAGCATCGGGTCGCAACTATAAGCGAGCCAAATTAGGTATCGTATTTCCTCGAATGTCACTCAGGGAGTTATATTTTTTCAATCACCAAGGTCAGGGAAGGGGGTAGTATTAGAGGGAGGGATAGATTTTCGTGACTTTGAGCAATTACAGCGATTTCTCGCAGTTCAATCTGCTCAACCACTCAGGAAAACAGCAAGAAGCCTAAACAGGAAAATTTTTGGCATTTTTACGTCTGATAGACGATCTCGGAAATTTTATTGATACAGGGGTGTGAAGTCAATTCGCATATCCGTAGATCGAGCCCCTTGATCCAAAAAAAACTAAAGTGGCGCTGTCTAAAAGTAACAGCAAATTTTACATATTTGAAAAGGCGCGAATTGGTTGAAAATGTGTGAATTTGATGTCGTAATGGGTTTCAAATTATCGATTGCGATGATCTTTGGTGTAATTTCGCTATATAAAGCAGCAAAAAGCATTAAAATCGCCGGGGAATCTGGATTTACACATTTTCACGTTCAAATGGGGGCGTCGTTGCTCGCGATGGGGGGGGGGGACGTTGGTCTTCATAGCCCCTTTAAAGAGACTAGGGAGGGCGTAAATCGACCCCTGAGCGGACCTGGTGTCGACAACGTTTCATCACGCCAAATTTGAGTGCCAATCCAATTAACCAGCTAGTTTCTAGAATATTTTTTCGGAGAACACCGTGATTTAGAGCCAAATTTGACATCAACGGCCGGTTCTGGCGCATACAGGTCCCGAATAAAAAAAGATATCAAAACTATGCTAATTTCTACTAATGGTTAGCCCCTGAACGCGGGTTGAAAATCTCGTAAAAAAAATAAATTAGAGTTTTGGTCAATAAAAACCTTAACGCTTTTTAAGATACAAAGGGGAAACAGGCAGGACGCAGGGAAAGAGCGATAAAATGAGTTACCATCTTCGCAAATGGGGTCAATGAGAGCCTGACGAACACCTGGGTCACCCGGTCATTCAGAAAGCACACATCTGCCCGAAAATGGCCGCAGGCTACAACGGCGATCACGAAGGGCG